>JABJVR010007343.1:0-11612 GCA_025773905.1 Chitala chitala | reverse complement strand
TGGTGGGTTTTTGTTAAATGTGAGCCTAAATCATCACAATTAAAAGAACCAAAGACTTAAACTACTTCAGTCTGTGTACATTGAATTTATTTAATACACGAGTTTCACAATTTGAGTTGAATTACTGAAATAAATTAACTTTTCCACGATATTCAAATTTATTGAGATGCACCTGTATGTTGGTTGAGGTTTATTTTTCTTTATTTGCATTGTATACTTCTTCAGCATGATGCGCATATTCCTGTGTATTAGTTAGATGCGCAGTGCGGTGGTCAATCATATGTTTTGTAATAAAACTGCTTGTCTGAGGTTGATAACCTTATAAGGACTCATAAGATGCTCATAAGGACTATCCTCCGTCATGTTTGTGGGTTTGGTCAATCTGCTGTGATTGTCAAATACTTCAGTGAGCCTAGCAAAGTAACGATCTACATCTTCTCTGTATGACAGACTTTGTATTCCCCTAACAAACTCTGTGGGATTTGTTTTTGGATGTGAAATGCCCTCAACAGCTTTCCTAACATCACCGTCTGTCCATGGTCTATATGTCAGCAGCATTGCCAATACTTTCTTTTGTAATTTCTTTACATGTTTTACATTTTCAAGATCTTTACTCTTCATGTATTTAGCATCACCCTCTCTGTTTACATCATCGCCAGCGCAACAATAACAACTTTGACAATTTCCATTTTGACACACAAACAATCGACAATCGCTTGCGCAGACATCTTTTATACCTTTGTTCTTTTACATTATCTGGGGACTCGAACCCCTTTCAGTTTAACATGCACACGGAGTTATTTATTCTTGTAGCCTTCTCACACAGGCTGTGGACTATACTGACCTAGGGACTCAAACCCCAGGCGAGTGGGATTGATCCACTGCTTGACGGACACTTCCTGTCTCTATTACAGGGGGACTCGAACTGCCCTGTTGGTGGACTCGAACCACCTCCTGAGGGGGACTCGAACCGCCCTTTTATTTTACCGGTAGGGGAACCCCCTCTGACCTTTCTTATCTTTTAGTCACTCAGAGGACTTTAACCTCTTCTTGTGACCTTATTTATTTATTTAAAATTTTTTTTTCAACACTTACACTAAACACTTAACCTCCACCGCACATAAAACATAAAACATGAAACATAAAATCTTCTCCTACCTTGAGAACCCCGTGTGCTGTTTTCAATTTAGGTCATAGATTCCGTCACCTCTCCGAAGTCCAGCAGGTTTCCTGGACTCCGAAACAGCAAAACACCCTCTTAATGAGAATGTGCCCGAGGTCTTTGATCAGGAGTCCCAGACTTCCCCGTGCACAGTATTCAGGTCCCAAACCTGGAAGACAGAAAGGGTCATGGAATCCAGCTTGAAGGACCAATTTGTTAGGAAAATTCTATAAATATTCACTTAACATACAAAGCACATTTTTCTAACACTCTCTACAAATTCTTTGCTTCACACAACATTACCAGACAGCAGGATTAGCTCACTAAACTAAGGATCTCAGTCATCCAGTTGGGGAAGCGGTCAAGCTCTGACCTGGCTTTTGGGAGTACCATCATAACACACGTGCTACATCCTACCCATCTACAAACACACAATAACCTTACTCAGTTACTCAGCAGTAGCCAGTATTTATCCAGAAAAAACAGCACCAACGTAATGGAGCTGGTGCCGCCAAGACCTGAACCCACACAGCCTCAGCCCACACAAAATTACCACACAAGAGCATCTCTGTCCATTTGCTTCTGTGGCAGCAGAGTGTCAATCACCAAAAGCTCTACTAACACGTAACTGTTAACAAACTGTGTAGTACTTATTCACTCAGTCAATACTAAATCCTTTTGTCCTACATAAAAGTCATGTGCTTGATTGTCAGCTGTCTTAATGCATTCAGGGTGATGCTTGGCTGCTTCCACAATGTTCCTTTTCACTTTGCTAAAGAACCAACATGAGTTCTTATGGTTTTGCTGAACTGTATATATCTGGATATTTTGAAAAGGGTAAGGGCTAGGAATTGTACTAAGAGATTTAAGATAGGGCTTGAACTGCAGCTGTCAGGATGAGGGGGGCACTTTCTGAACCGTCCCTGTAAAATGTGAATAAAAAGCACATGCTGAATTGTATCCACCAAGTCAAACTGAGAAATTATAAATTATATTTCGCTTTTCAAAAACAAAAAGAGGTCAAACCCTCAGGACAGGATAATGTGAATGACAATGGTCATACCACGGACTTGAACAGTGGACGACTGTCATTTGTCTGTTTTAAAGCCCCCCCTCTAGCCCCCCCTCCAACATTCCACCTTTGCTGACACTTGCTGAGTCATTTGTGTCACTGCTTCGCCGGTCTGTATGCTGGCTACCACCACGCTGTCACGGGTGGCTGAGACCGTCTCATCCACGGCTGCCATGGCAGCACAGGACCTTGCTGATGGTAGGACATGAGCTGGGACATTATACACCTTATGGAAATGTCTTTTGGTCCCACTGATAAACATGCTTCCAGGTGTATTTTTCATTTAGTGTTTACTGTGACCTGGAGGGAACTGATTGCTTTATATAGTGTTTCCTGATGTGTACCTATTACTTTTTGCCAAGAGTCAATTTGTTTAGTAACTATTTAGTAACTGTGCTAACAGAAAACTGTATTGCTTCCCATGTATGTCATGCAGGGTAGACTGGCTTAGAGACATTTACTGTACATTTTTATAATTAAACACTTTAGGCTACATGGATGGGTAAAATAAGAAGAGGAATGTAGTTAAATCTATCCATCCATCCATCCATCCATCCATCCGCTTACCCTGCGCATAGTTAAAGTTGATTTGGTTCACACTGGACAGGCACGTGTTGTCATATCCCCTAGCACAATACATCAGTTATTAATTCTCAAATTATACATACACTGTGCTCTTGTTTCTCTCTGCAACACAAAAACGGGTCTCTGTTGAATCAGAGACTATAAATTGCCTCTGGTGGGTGACCAGTGTTGATCTGAAACAACTAGAGTGTGACCTGTGCTCTCCTGGATGAACTCCGGGCCCCCCATTGGTCCTGCACTAGATAATCAGACTGTGAAAATAATAAACCTGCTGAACGTTTTGTTTAAATTACTTTATTTTACGCACAGTTACAGCTCGGGCATTACGGTATTTGTGTCTGGCTCACCTAGAAGGTTCTGGAAGGTCGACCAGTTGGGTGAAAGGTAAAGTGTCCTCCAGGAAAAGGAATCACGTCTTCGGTCCATGCCTGTACGCAAGCAGCTGCTCATACATAACTTTACCTGTAACAGGAGACAACAAGAACACTTTGTGTTCAGCTCTAATTTTTTTCTTTAAGGATAAAATAAATTCTAGTTATATAACTTCCTGAGCAGCATACCTGCTGGGTTAGTCTCATCCATTCTGAAGTCATAAAGAAACAGCTAAAAAGCCAAGGTTTCTATGAAATGTACATAAAAACCTTGAATATAGTAAATGGTTGGTCTATCTGTCTAATATTATGTAATCAGCTAATACCATTATATAAGTCTATATGTGTATGCGTGTGTGTGTTTGTCATTAAATGTGTGTGTGTGTGTGTGTGTGTGTGTGTGAGACACACAAACACACTACTGGACATTTACATACTTTAATATACATTTACCAATAAAAACTAGAATCTGGATATTTTTGAAGTAGCAGAACTTCGGGTTCTGCTTTTCCTCCAGAGATCTTAATGCATTACACTTTGCAACATGCTAAACAGTGCCCAGTTGGACCTGTCTGCATTATACTATAAATAATCCCTTACATAGTGCGCTGCTCTGCCTGATTAGCCTTAAGTAAGAAAACCGAAGATAAAGACGCCTTCTTAATACACAAAATATTTTCTGTCAAACCATTTGCTAATGACCCACCTGTCAACCCAGTATACATGTCAGCATATACATTTACTTAGATGGACACAAACTCTTAATGCTGCTTGCAGCAGTGGGAATTGCACTCAGAATGATAGCTGCACTTACTGTGGAAATGGTACAGTAACAATGTTGGTATAGGAAGGAGACGAGTGAGAGATTGCTTGTGAAAGGCTCAGCATCTGCCCGTCAGCAATTATTCCAAATTTCAATACTTTCAGTACCCGCTCATCACAAATTTACAAGAAAAAAACATTTACATTTATCTACATTAAGCTTTAGCCAAATGTTTCCGCTCTATGTTTCCATGGGCTTGCAATTTTAAATAGTATTTACAGTTGGTATAATTATTTACAATGACTGACAGGCCACGAACTAGACTGTTTGAGCAAAAACCATTCTGTACAAAGAAGAGACACTGTCAAGGGAATGTTTGACTAAACCCACATGGACCAAAGTCAATCGGAAAAAAAAATCAACCACAAAGACTCTGAACAAGAAGGAGAACAATGGTTTCCTAGACACGTGGACAGGAACATACGGTCAGAGCCATGAGTCACCAGCGAGGAGGAGTGGCACTGGAGAACAGAGTGTGATTTGGAAGAGTCAGCACCCTTGTTGCTGCCAGGTGGGAACGTTTGGCTCGAAAGGATGGTGGGATGCCCTTAAGGGAATTCAGGAAACAAACAAACGCCTTGGACAGTCAGGCCACACAGCTGTAGATTAATTGCTAAAGTAGTTTTAGTCGTTAAACCAGCCGGTAGTAACACTGATTAAGCATGTGCAGGCAAAAGGGTCGAACGTGTATATATTGCAAGACGAAAGTGTATACATTCCAAGAAAATAAAATGTACATTCAAGGTACATTACTGATTTCTTTGAAAAATTAAATATCTGAATGTAAACATAAGTTTCCTGTCATATCCACTCCTGTTGTACAAAGACAAAATAAGATCCATCTTTTGTCTGCCATAATAAATAAAAAAAACAAATGGGAAACACTAAATAGATGACTTCCTGGAAGGATATACGGCATGTTTTTGCGTGGATGTCATTTTTCATGTGAGAATTACGGGCTGAATTTGTAGTGGGGGATGCAGGGCACACTGTGGCAGGTACAGAAAATGTCTCCAGCTCTTTGGGTCTTGCTGACAGGGTAGTGAGGTAGTGCTTCCTATGTAGAGGTGCTTTTGTCTTGCAGGCTGCCTTGGAGGCAGTTCCAGCCACTTTGTTTGCTGCTCTGCCCACTAATTTAGCTTCAATTATCTACTTTTTGTTTTCACCTATATCTTGCTCTGCTCTGCTCTGTGTTGGGTGTTGTGTTCATTGTTTTTTTTTTGCTGAGTTCGTTGAGTATTGCCAGAGATTTTGGATTCTTGATTGTCCTGTGGCTGAAAAGTTTTACTTTTTTTCCTGAATTCAGGAACGTCAATGGTTGAGAGAAGCCTTGAATTTGCCTGGAGACCGGTCACCTGTTCACTCGCTCGTTTGACAGTAGTGCTCCATGGAGCGTGTCTTGGGTACTGTGGATGCCAGGCAGGTACCGCTCCGATGGCGCTGTTAAAACTAAAGCAGCGTCCAACGTTTTTCACTCCCTTCAAAAGGTGGTCTGGACTGCAGCCACTGCTGATCCTTTCACAAAAAGTACAATTATTACTCAGGTCACTAAAAAAACCTCTTTGTAAACAATTGATTGCAGAAATGCAATGGAGGACTCCACTTAAAAACTAAGTATATGAACTCTGGGTGTAGAGTAGGGACACACTTGAGCACAGACTAGCAGCAGCAACATTTAGTTTAAATGATAAGTGATATCTTTTATACACCATGCAGGTCATGCTGTCCAATAGAACAAACCGTTAACTGGCCAGCTAAGGTCATGACCCCAGGATATGTGTAGAAGAGGGGATTTCTTTGAAAGAATTTCATTGTAGCCATCCAAGTGGTCCAACCTTAGGCAAACAATTCAGAAATTGTCAAGCAATTTGCCACATCCTGGCAATGTGATGGCATTATATAAACAAACATTTCTGGAACACACAAAAGAGAAAATGTATTCTATTATAACCTGACCTATTTAACTTGTTTTTGCATTATTGCAAAATTCAACAGCAAGCATTTTGCATCTTACTGTCCTCAGTTTCTTCCTTATAATAATCTAAATGTAATGACACCAGACTCACAAAGTTTATTGTGAGAGGCAACCTGGTCTATCACCAACAAAGGCTTTATAATAGTGCAAAACACATTCCAAGGTCAGAACTGTAAATCCAGACAAGACATTTAAAAACAAGATGAATCTAATGCAACCCAGACACAAGGACAGACAGGACTCAACACAAGTAGACCAGAGTTAAAACACAAATCCAAGAATAAGACCACTTCAAAGACTCACTTAGTATGCACATTGAGTAGGAAGACCTCACAATGAGATGAAGGGAGATTAAACACAAGAACACATAAGCAGGAAATCACAAACAGGTGACTCTGGTGAAACTGATAAGCTGGATAATTGATCTGATGTGCCAGTGGATGCAGTTATTGATTGAGGTGAGTAAGTGGCTGCATTTACAACATTGTATTTCCACCCTAGTTTGTGAACAAAACAGGTGTATCCAAAACCACAGTATGCATCAATGAATGCACAAAAAATACTTGGAGGGAACACTGCATCCAGATAAAATCTGAAGCGTGTGAACACAGTGCTATGATATCCCATAGTTCCAGTGTTCCAGAGGAGGCATGGCTTTTTATGTAAAGTTCAGAGGTCAATGTGTCAACCAGATGTGACATTAAAAAATGTCCAAAATGTTGCATATTTATTTGAATTACTAAGTGTACTGGCAGAGTAGTAGATGAAGTAAGTTTCTAGTATGTAGTGGATCTTAGTCCCAGGCCTTTCACCTTTTTAGGGCAAAACAAAAAGGAATACTGTAGTACAAATCACAGATAATTTTTCAATCCCTTTAATCCTATCGAACCCTATAAGAATTATCTATCCAAACTGAATTATGTTTCTGCATTCTCCTTGTTATGAATGCAATATATTTTTTACCCTCCAGCAATTCCAGGTTGTCATGGTTCCTTTCCTTCTGAAGAGACGATACGGTTTGGTTTTTACCGTACGTTACGACTTCCTTACACCAAGGAGCTAATCAGACAGGCTGTGTTACTCGTTTTACCATGCAGCCATTTCACTATTATTTTGTTGTGCGACACTGTTTTCATACAATTATTAGTGTATACATAACTTTAAGAGCCAGTGAATTTAATTCAGGATGGTCTTTAGGAACACTTTAGGAACACGGTAAGGACTCTAATTTCCTGCTTTCGGACTAGATTTAGGTAATCTTAAATTACTTTGACACTATCCAAATAACATTATTCAAAATATCATTTCTAATAAGCAGTGAATTTATGCTACATATGTATAGGAGTAATTCTGTCAGAGGTTTTCGTTGTTTTATTGCTTATAAGATGTATAAATAGTCTTTTATATAAAAACTCACTCATTAATTTCTTGGATTACTTTAGCTTTCAGAACGTGTAAGAAATATGACAGCGTATGTGATGTCAAAATGTTAACCAATTTTGTATCGTAATTTTCATATATTTTTCAGGACTGATTTTATTTTGGGTGGGAGAGGATATATATTTATTTATCTGGAGAGTCACACAGTAGTGCACAACATATTTTACCAGAAAGCATGCTTCAAGGGAAAGAGTGGAGTTGAGAGCTCCCTGTTGTCATAGAGTGTAAGATCACAGCGCTGGAACATCCGAGGCGGCTCAGATGCACAGGGTACGTGCAGGAGAACCACTGAAGCTGATGATATCAGTGAAAACGAGGGCAGACAGAGACCTCGGGCTACTGACGGACCTCTCCCATTCCGCACACCACAAGACGCACCGCCGCACTGGCGAACGTGCGGCGGAGCGCGTGGCTGTGCGATGTGTGCTGCATCCACACGTGCTTCAGTCGCTCCTGTGCCAGGGCGTATTCCGTACTGCTCGTGATTTGTTTTCATGATAGAACCGCTTTTTACATTTCACACTTCAGTTCCTTCTCAGCTCTTTGTTAATTTCTTTTATGTTTTCTAAAACCGCTTGTGAAATGCCTTCATTATCCCACGGGTAGCTGCGTGCGACAGTGTCTTATATTGTGCTTACTCTTAAGCTACTCCTGCAGAATGAACCAAACGAGCAGGACTGTCAGAGATTACTAACCATGTTAAATTGTTAGGTGCTAAACCCTTTCAACTAGAGGACGAGATTAAAAGGGGCACTTTCAATCAAGGGAAATGCCCGTCTGAGCAAATTTAATGACGCCAGATAATACCGAAACACGCTTGATTCGCTGAACCCATCTAGCGGAGATCAAAGGTGTGTGTTAGCATCAAAGATGAAGAATTCTGCATTTGCATGATGCAGACCATGCAGCTGTTTTTCCTCTCTACAAATGTCTCCTTGATCCATAAAAGAAGCCCCATGGCCAACACAAGGCAACCAGAATGTTACTGCCTAAGGGCCATTTGTGCAGTACATGTCCTGGTTCCACCCTGTAATGAGAATGGTTCCTGCCTGCCCAGGTGATTGAATCTAGGCAGATGAGGATATTGTACAACCATAAAATGTGGTCTTGATGTGGCGGAAGCCTTTTACAGCTTCATTCAAAAGCACAATGGCACCACACCTTATGGATAGGAATGTGTCCATTTTACAGAACCAGTGCCAACAACCACAGGTTCTAGTCTAGTTAAAATCAAAGAGTCTTAGTTTAAAAAGTGATTATATATTGCCAAAAGTAGGCAAACCATGTTTTTAAAAAGGTCTGCACTACATAGATCATCACTGTTTATTAAGCAGCTCAACTGAAAACTGTTGAATTTCTGCTGGTCTTTTGAACAGTTTGAGCTTTCCTGTTTTGAAGGCTAAAAGGTGGCAGCACCATTTTAACTGAGCAGAAGGACTATAATTCCAAAATACACCTGACCAGTGACATATATCTTCTTGGCTTTCATCGCAAGCAAGCCACGTCATAAATGTCACGTCCTGCTTCTGGGCTTACCGCTTTGCTGAGGGTTATTTTCGACATGGCATCCAAATGCTTTCCATGGTGAAATCTCAGGTTTTTACGGCGGATATTGTTGTCTCCTGCTTACCAAAAATAGTTGGTTGTTATCGATCTCGACTGGATGAGTTACAAATTTTGAACGTGGCGCAAGGCAGACGTGGCCATTGAACCAAACACTCAGTATTACAGTCAGTTACTTAATTCCAATGCGACTAGAGTATGGAGTATTTTTGGATCATGAGCAACGTCTGCAACAGCTATCTGACATATGCATTGGTGATGCTGTAGTTCTGCTGGTTAATGTGGTAAATCTCTTGCTAAATCCCCTTAAGTGACATTCACCGAGTCTACATTCAGGAGTTGCCCATACGTTTGTGTCGAGCTAAAGTTTCAAAGCTAACGTTAACATACCTAAAGATCTTACCTAGCAGGAGGAGACTCCATATCACAGAACAGAAAAACAGTCCAAAATAAACGACAGTTGCAACACCAGGGGTGTTGCAGGAGGAGAACAAACACCTGGTATCCAACACAACAAGAGAAGTTCATTACTGCTCTTAGCATTTGTTGACATTTTCATAAACCAGACTTCATGGAACTTTCTGGTCACTTAACAACCAGGGCCAGAATTATTATTGCTGGACTGTTTTTTGCAACCCTAACAGAGTGCTGGGGTGATGAGTACAGAAAATCACCTTGTCTGCGTCTGTGTGATGACGCAAGTTTCAGCATGTTCTACTTGGCTCCACAGGTGGAGTCACCTGAGAGGTACCGGAACCGTGGCTCGGCTGACTAAACTTAGCCACAACACTAGGTCACAATGTGGGTACGATGGATTTGGGGGCTTCAGAGAAAGTACCTTAATGGTTTGCTTAGTTCATTTATCCCCAACAGGTGACGTACTTAAAACATAAAAATAATGCATGACCTCTAGCGCTAATATTATCATGGCCATCACTGCCATTTCAAATATTTATGATATTCTGCTATTGTCGTCTCTTTAAAATAAACACCAGTGTTATCGTAAACAGTTAATGAAACATTACAACCTGTTTGTTGTACAGGTTGTAATGTATATGGACATATAGTATGACATTGTGGGCGTTCTTGGTGTGAAGATCGTGACCTGCTGGTTGAAGAGCTAGTTGTGACTCCCTTGTAATGTAGCCATACATAGACATGGAGAACACCCCCCAAATCTTTGGAATATACTCAACTTTGCAGTCAGTCCGGATGTCCTTCAAGCAACGTCCAGGAAGGAAGCAAATAGCTTTGCACACGGTGTAGTAACACTTGCTATTTATTATACCAGCCAAGGCAACAGATCAAAAATATATGCAAACAACCTGGTCTGTTAGCCATTCATAAGCGAGAGTCAGTTTCCTTCCTGGTCTGCCATGCTTTGGGCTGACGCACCTGTTTCAGTGTTATCGTACAGATTCGCTGTCATACCGTGTCAGATCTCCAAGCAACCCTGACGTTTCCCATCTGGACACTCTTAAGATATGCTGTTAACATTAGCAACGTGAACCAGAGGAAAACAGACAGGCCACGATGTTGAGGCAGAGTAGCCGTACAAAAGCAAGGCCTTTGATGAGGCCTTTCCATGGCTCAGTCCACAGTCTGCTGAGCTGAATCTGATCTGAGGTCAGGCCTCCTCGCTACGCTTTCACTTCGGGGGCATTGACGGGAAGCCGTCGAGGTGGGCACCTAAACATGGGCAAGGGCTAATCAAGACGTGAAACTGTAGAACCGGAAGAGGAGACGGTGCCAGCCATTCCATGGATATTCTGAGGGTGGGAGCCTTCCGGAGCAGTAGGGATGGGCAGTGTGTGTGTAGCTCGGGTGATGATCAGATTTCGCGAGTTTCCTGGTCAGCAGTAACGATCCTCGCCAGCCCCGGACAACAGATCTTCTATAACTGGTGCTGACCCAAACCAGGGTGAGTAGCTAGATGCACCTGTATGGTGTCTTGTTACGGGGTGCTGGAGTGGAGGGCTGACGTACTGTTAGATGACACCAACAGGTCAGACCTGCTTCTTATAGTTCTCATTGCGACAGCCAATTTGTCCCTCCTTCAACAGACATTAAGGGATTTCTAGAGGACTTAGCAAATTAGTTACACTTCAAGTGTAAGGACAGTGTGATGTACCCTGATACTGTGTGCTGGTTAGCAGTTCTCCATGGAGGCGAAAAGAAAAAATCTTCCATTCCCTTAGTTTCCTGCTGAAATAACTTTAAAATTTATTTTAAAACTAATGTAACTGAATTTTTTTGTGACATCAGACATCTATTACTACACTACAGACTGAGGGCCTATACAAGATACAATCAGTTTAGCTTCATTTGGATGTGTGTACCTATCTGCTGCATATAGCAAAGACTCAGAAAACACATCATACCTGTTTTACACACAAATACAACAGAACTTACTCAAAAAGTGGCGCACCATTTATAAATTAATGTTTTTCAGCATAAATATAAATATTTTACTGATAAGAATATAAAATGTTTCTTGTTTGTGTATTTGTGACAGCCTCATCAATAAATACTGTGCGGGGGGGGGGGGGCGGGGCGGGGGCGCGGGGGGGGGGGGGGGGGGGGGGGGGGGGGGGGGGGGGAGGGCGGGGGGGGGGGGGGGG
>JABJVR010007342.1:0-11612 GCA_025773905.1 Chitala chitala | reverse complement strand
ACTGTGGGAGGAAACCGGAGCACCCGGAGAAAACCCACCAAGTACAGGGAGAACATGCAAACTCCACGCACACAGACCGAAGGCGGGAACTGAACCCCACGCCTGGAGGTGCGCGGCGACAGTGCTGACCACCACGCCACGTTTGATCCAATCAGAAGCAAAAAGAAAACTGCATTTTCAGAGATAAATATACCTTGTGCCTGTCTCAGGATGCAATGACTAATAAATGAATAACATGTTCTTCGTTGAACTACTTATTTCATGAGTGTGGGAGCAACGTTAAGGAAATGCTGCACATAGAATCGAAGCAACCCAGTTTCTGATCTCATGAGATGCACATCAGTCGGATCAAAGTGGTCTTGTTACTACAACAACAACAACTGCTACTGTGACAATATCAACTATATAGTATTACTATTAAAATTACCACTGCTGCTGTAAGCATTAACCCTACTGCTGTAGTTGCTGTTGTCAAAATGTAATAAGGGACTTTTCGTTCTATTTCACAATGACTTTTGACTGGAAATCAAGATGAACCAGCAGTAAAATTAATTATCAGTGATGGTGAATAAACTGATTAAGGTGAGAATTGTAGGTAAAAATGGGAAATCAATCATTTCAAGTTCCGTTGACTTGCAGGTGTTACAAAACAAGTCTCGCTGGCCAAAGTTTAGAGAAACGTACAAAATAACGCTATAAAACAATAACAGCAAACTAGGCACGTACTGAAAGCACCAGGTTTTCACACTGTTTTATGTCAGATCCCTCCCAGCAGGATTTTTTGCGTATTTGCTTTTACACAGCTGCCAAGGTGACAACTAATTTAAAAAATTATATAATAAGTTGAGGAATGAGCAAATATGACACTGGGGCTTGGCATTCACAGACTATTTCAAGCCACTATGTACTATGAGTGTCATGAAAAGTTCACATCCAACTGCTGTCCTCAGTATTACATCTGAAAGCAAATGGGGGAAGGACAATCAGGTTTTGGGCCACGTATGTCTGTCACCTAGAAGGAATTTGTTTGGGAACAATAGGCAGCTGCATACACCACCAAGGGAGCTAGTGTTTTTGGGTCTCTTGCTCAAGGACACACCTGGTGCCTGGACTGGGATTTGAGCCAGGAAATGCCTGCATCCCAGCCTGATGTTCTACCTATTGAGCTCCTCCAGGCTGCTGCATGGGGCCCATGCCCACCGGCAGACCACCGGAAGACCAGCCGAAGATGCTTTTTGTGAGGAGGGCTCACATCAGCGCGTTGACATCACACCACAGTCTTTATGGGCCTTTCCGTCAGCCGCAGTAGATCGCCAAATTCCTTAGTTTAGCCCGGTGGCCATGACAACGCCACTGTTTTGTACATTCTCACTCATCCCCAAAGCGCCACAAAAACTGCGTTGAGAAATCTTCGGCACACTCTAACGAGCAAATAAATGTTACGCAAACACCACAAACCTGCCTCCGTTCCTGGCGGTCTTTTAATCGTAAGAGTTTAAAAGGTTCGATATCTCTTAAGTGAGAGCAGCCCTGTTTGAAATCTGTTGTTGTTCCTATCGAAGCACACCCTGTCTGTGATGTGCTCCTGCACACTACAGCTTCACCATGGCACCCAAGGAGGGACTACCACAGTGAGGCCTGCTGCCTGGCACGATTTGAGTTTTATCATGGCGGAACATGGAATGAGCATGAACTGTCATACGGCGACACCTCATTGTGGTCATAAACTGCATCAACAAAAGTTTTAAAAGTTTAAATCTAAGAGTCACTCCTAAAGGGATCAGCTTTTGAAATGGATAAAATGAACCTAAAACATGTAATAGGTATGTGGTTTTATGTTCTGATTAGATTTCACAAATTGCAGTTTTGGCACCCATTCATGAATACAGGTCTGTAGAACAACCCCACTAAGCTGCAAGAAGCGAGACACACCCACTTCAAAAAGTCCACGTTATGCTGCATGTGCACAGACTTCACATTACCGTGGAGATCAAGCAAAGAAGCTCAACAGAACGCCCAGCAAACAGGCTGCCGCCCTTAATTGTAAAAATGATGTAATGTACCACAGATGCTGTGTCCGCCCCCCCAGAATTCACAGGACCTGAATGAGGTCAGTGAAGCATACTGACGGGGGACTGAGACAGTACGCTTTTGCATGTCGTTGCATTAAAAATTCAGCCAATCAAAATGGCAGCACACCACACTGACATTCGTGAACATAACTACTGGCACCTTATCTCTGAAAATAGGGCTCACATTAGCAATGTAATTACGTTTCCTTCATTGCGTTGTCCATTTGTCTCATTACACTTTTGACACTGGTGTTTTATTTTTTGAAATATGTCTGGCTCGTCAGAGTGGGATGAAATTAAAATTGAGTTCGCCACAATTATACCGATAGTCTGGCTATACTGTTGCCGGCATCAGTTGAGGAAGAACAGGTGCATTGATCGTATTCAAATGAGTTCAGAGGTAATAAGTGGTAAGAATTTAATCCACTGCGTTGGCCTGATGTCCAGGTTCTCTGCCTTGAACTCTTGCTTGTCTTTTTTAGATTAGATTCCACATCCCCCTGTGCAGCTTTAAATACAGAATGACTGAATGAATTAATAAATTAATTAACGAAAGGATTTAATACACAAGATAAATAAATTTATAAAGCATTGACCCCAAACTACAAAGTAGCACAGCTTTACAGTGGCAGGTGTAAGAGATAGAGTTTACCTGCTGGTGTCTGCTCCGACCAGCTGCCGGCCATGATGGTCACGCCAGGTCCAGTTAATGATCTAACCTTGGCAATGTGAGCTGGCATGACAGGCCCCACGAAGCCATCCCATCGAGGGCGAGGTCCTGAGAAACAAGGCAGAAACAGACACCGGGCCCCGTCACACAGGGGGGCTCAAGGGGTTTAAGACAAAGGCAGGGTTTGACCCCTACATCTCTCCTGCTCAGGTCATTGTATGAATCAGTCCAACATGGCGGTGTAAACCATGCTACAATTCACTTGTTTTCACAAACAACAAATGAAAGGTTTCAGACCAACTTCGCTTCTCTCTTAAGGAAAGAGGAGCCATAGAATTTCATTTCTATTTGAATTACCTTAAGCACCCGTTTATTGTGCAAAAAACATTTCAATTTTATAATAGCAACAGCAGGTTAACAGTTAACCAATTAGTCCAATTAATCTTCCCCATCTTGCAACACCCAGCTCTCCACGATATGCAGGAATTGTCATATTTATACTGCTCTACCACACTTAGCAAATCTGTCCTAAAAACCATTACACCTCATTGATAGCTGCCTTTAAATGTACAGTATTGATTTTCTCGATCGTAGTGATCATTCTGCCCTGTGGTGGGTTGGCGCCCCGCCCTGGGTGTCCCCTGCCCTGCGCCCTATGTGCTCTGGGATGGGCTCCAGGTTTCCCCCCGACCCTCACCAGGAATAAGTGGTTAAGATAATGGATGGATGGATAGTGATCATTCTTAAAAGGGTGGAAGACATTGAGAAAACACAAATCGTACCAATTAGCACTGGGTTCTATTGGGGAATTTCTGTAGTTGTTTATTTGCGGAACAGTGTAGTTTTTAAAACGTAAAACATTATAAAACTACAATTTAAAGGAGTATGTCGTATTGTACACCCCAAAATGCCATGCTGTAGGTTTCTTATCTATTTATACATGTTAGGGCTAGAAATCAAGACAAGGCTTTCTGTTTACATTCGCTACTGATCGGCGGAAAACAAAGGTAATTCAAAGTAAGCGATGTGAATGAAATCTGTCGTGCATTCTGCGCGGAAACGTGTTTTAATTCTAACAAATTATATCGCGATATGTCAGGCTGCTCAAGTGCCGGCTCGAACCCGCGTCACTTTGTTCTCCTGACATTAAAGGTTGTTATGAATGCTGGTGGCATGCGAGCGCCACGCGCCATTCATCTGTAATATAATTGATTTGGTTACGCTGAACTTACAGAGGGGGAAATTTCACACCGTTTACAATCAAATTACGTTCATAAACCACACAAAAGCGAAGGCAGAAGAGCAGGGGCGCTGCTGAATATGAACGCGTGTTTTCTCTCTGAATTCTGTCACCAGCTTAGAAGTGGCAGGTTGTTTTCTTAAATAAAGCCCGTTATGTGTTCGTGACGATATCACGGTAGAAGACTCCTTTTCAGTGCCCCCCAAAATAAATATATTAAAATGGAGCAGCTCTGGGAGGTTCATTTGTTGTTACAGGACATGCCGCAACCTTTATTTTTGTACAGAAGCCTGATAACTGCTGATAAGTAGATCTTGTGTGGAAAGGTTAATTGTATTGGAAATTAGAGGGGAAGAGAGGTTGAACAAACTGAGTTAATCCAGCACCTGGTGATACGAAGGCTTGTTTTGCATGTATGAATTTGTTTTCTTTTAATTGTTCCAAAAATAAATATGTTAATACGCTAAGTAAAATTCAGTCCTCGTTTCTGAGCTGCATGCTGTGTATGCAAAGCCAAGTTAGCTAAACCTTCAGCTAGGGCAATTTAAATGCAACTTCAAGGTGATCAATTACATGGTTCCTCAAACGGTGCGCACGTAAAAAAAAATTAAATAATAATAACCAGAACGTTGCTAAGCTGTAATAACTGGATATTGATTCTGCCTTTGCTATTTACTATCTGTTTGGGAACAGAGAAAGTGCTGTTTATTCAAAAAGCTTTTATCCCCATTTAAGGACTGTGAAATTGGACTCAAACTGCAGTCAGGAGATGAATAAATTGGCGGCATATTTTCCTGGAGAATAACACGACTCCTGAAATGGTGTAGGTGGTTTTTGCAAAGGTCCAAGAGAGTGAACATTATGGGGAGGGAAGGTTTGTATATAATTGACCCATTTTTCTTAAATGACTGCCACATTCTGACAGGCTTTCGGTCTCCTAAAACATATCCCTCACTGAACCCACCCTAAACAACACACACACACACACACACACACACACACAGTTAGAGTGACACTTGGCTCAGTTTCAAATCGAAATACATTATTAAGGCTATTAAACATTACTTGTGATAATATCTACAAGTTAATACTACATTATACATTGTGCATATTGTATACAGAATACAGAGCTTGGCAAATGTCAGTGAAACCTTATCCATTTAAATGCAATTTAAGCCACTTCACTTAATATTTTTTTCCCCCCACAGGCTGCTAGCTTTGGCAGGCAATATTCCAATCTGTACATCCTTTATACCGACTTCATACAGCACCAAAATAGACACACCACATATTTCTACAAATATTTGTAAATAATATAAATTCTAATAGACTTTGTTCAGGAAATGAAGCCAGGTCGCTAACTAAGCCAGCTCGATTATTCACAGGAAGGTTTCGACATCCCCTTGGTTTGGCTGCCACGTCCGCTGGTAAAGCAGTGAGCACTAAAAAGCCCATCTGAAATTTCTCCTATAAAATGCAAAGGTTTATTTCTATTACGAGCTTAGACTGTAAGTTCATACTGTGACTTGCTGCTCTGCCTTTCACACTGTATTGCACAGTTAGGATTTGCAGACTTGACAGATGACATTTAACCCCCCCATGCCTCGCAGCCGCCACCTTGCCAGCGCGGAGTTGCCGTTATGCACCGGCGCTTCCCGTCCGCTGCACACCAGCACGGGGGGAAAGGAGCCGGCATAATGATTATGGTAGTTAATGGAGCGTCGCACGGCGCAGGTGAGCGAGCAACGCGGTTGGTTGGTACGGCGGGGGCGCGCTGGCGAAATAAAGAGACCGCCGGAATGTCGCTGAGCTCCAAATAAACCTGATTAAATTTGCGGAACGCCGGTTAGCGTTTCAGCACTTCATAAAGCGGCGCTCCCACACTTGGCGGAGCGCGGCATTGCCCGACGGGTGAGAATATGCGTGCACGTTCTCAAAATGTTCGTCACCCAGATCGTCCCGCTGGGTGCCAGTAGCGGGGTGACGCCGGCGTGGCTTTTCCCCCTCTGTGGAAATGAAAATGTAGAGAGCAGTTTAAAGACCCCCCGTTTGGATTTAAACTGGCCGTGATACTGTGAGGCGTTGAGGAAGCCCTGAAATCCACAGGGTGCCTGTCCTCGTAGCACAAGCTGTCTTTTGAGCTTGCGCAGCTGTATTTCCAGTCACACGTTGTCACATTACATCATTACCCTTCCTCGCCTGTTTATCCAAGACTGACTGGGTAGTTAGGTAGTTAAGTGCACATTTGTGAAGTACAGTAATGTCTGCTCAAAGGCTTTGAGTAAATGTGCATGACTACAAAATGGCAGCCTTGTCACATCTACAAAGACAAAGGAAATGTGCAATTTCACTTCCACTAATGGATTTTGCACTGTAATTTCAGATCTTTTTTTTGTCCCTGAAGCGACAGACCCCCTGGTTCAGCCAAAAGAGTGAGGAAAAGAGGGTTGAGGAATTACCGCGATGGCAGATGAGAATTTGAGAGGCCTCCTTTGCTGAAAGTAACTTGATGGGAAGTGACACAGTACCATTATTTATAATCTCTTGTTATGAGGATATCAAGAGAATTGCCTGAGTAATCAACCCAAACCTACAGAATACTGATTTTGACCATAAAAGTGTACCTTTTGGTTTAGCACATTAGATTTGATCATATTTTCTAGTATAGAATGGTACATGAGTCCATTTGTCTGCATGTCTCAACAAAAGTTAAAATAATATAGTACCTTTACTGCGTTATACCATTTCAAAACCTGTGACATGGCATTTTAGACCTGGACACATCTGATAAGGATGCATTCCTGGACATGAAGACATTAATTACACTACGTAATGGTAATATTTCAGGTACAGTTATCTCATGACCTGAAATGCAAAAATGATGGCCACTAGGTCAGCTAAACGCATTTGGTCTGTCACTGGTCTTTGGCTTGCTCTTTTTACAGACAGAAGACTGTACCTTTAATTTGGGATCATCTTAGGGAAAAAAAAACTTATTATTAAAGGTTAATTATGAGTGAGGTGTCACAGTATTGTCAATCTGCTATGGATATACATAGACATTTGAATTGCCTCTCAAAAGAACTATAGAATATCTTTGTAATGGTTATAGAATTGTGCAACCTCATGATTTGACACAATTAACATACTTCGACAGTCACATAACGACAAAGCAGTCATACGTTAGTAAACTCCAAGTGCTTCTCCTGGTGACAGTAAAACCAGACAAGTTTGTCCTAGATAATATACCATATGGCAACATTGCCATAACTTCGACTCCTGTTTGTTAAAACTACGATTTTACAACTGCTGGGCAGCTGATTTTAACATCTGCTGTCAATTTTAAGCAACTGCACGATCATTAAAATGCTGCGCAAAAGGGGCCCTTAAGAAAGTTAATTTATGCATGGTAGAAACACATTTCAGGTTTGAGAAGCAGCTTAGGAATCGGCATGCAGCTGCGCTGTCTGTCCGTACACTTCAAAAACATTACGTATCAAAGGAACAAAGAGAATTAAATGTGACCTATTTAAGGCCCGTAACGTGAGAGACTCACGGTAAGGCGCTTGTCAGAGTTGGTGAACAGGGAACACACAGGGAATTCTGAATGGTCGGGCATGCTCACTGCTAGCGTTAGCAGAGCTCACTTTTCAGTGCTTATAATGACTTTTCCTGCTGTTTGGACTAGACAACACCGGGACTCGTGGAATTCTTACCGTACTGTCCGTAGGTAGGAGGATGTCTGTAAGGCTTCAGTGTAGGAAAAATTAGCAGCTTCTAAGAAACCGAGCCTTTGCGTGTGATGCTATCAAAACCCTGGAGTAGCCTATAGTACAATCATTTGATTGACCTTATACACTTTTATTACTTTCTATATAAGATAATTAATCTCTATGGTCCACAACCATGTACAGGCTCAATGGTGGAAGGATGAATGGATTAATAATCTCTCTAGTTGACTATGCTGATTACACATATTTATTACATGATATTATTTTAATGATACGTACACAGATAAAAATCACTGCACAAAGCTTTCCTCAAAGTGCAAAATATTCAAAACACGAAGATTGATACTTCAAACAGTCCACTCAAAAGAGACACCTTGCTGTTGCTTCAAAAAG
Organism: Chitala chitala; assembly: GCA_025773905.1. Lineage (NCBI taxonomy): Eukaryota > Metazoa > Chordata > Actinopteri > Osteoglossiformes > Notopteridae > Chitala > Chitala chitala. The sequence continues at coordinate 3,506 of JABJVR010007342.1, read as the reverse complement.
TGAAATGTATTATTTTTAATCAAACAGAAATATAACACGCGAACATGTAAAGAATGTCAAACGGTGTAACTTTACACTTTGTTTGTGGTCCACACAAACAGACATTAAGTCCTTAACCCAAACATGTATTTTGTCAAGCCTTCAAGCCCAAGTTTAAGAGAATCTCTGCAGCCTGGAGAAAAGTAATTGTAACAGCAGAGAGGGGCTCAAAAATTTGAGAGTGTAACGCGTAATGTGGCTGAATAATGCCGTATGTGGCCTCAGGCAGCCATGCCAGTCAAACCAAACTGACACTGCAAAACCAGCAAAGTACACCAAAACAATAATGTCATGGCTTGCCTGCACTGTGCTTGCTGTGTGGCCACGCCCCCTCATTACTTCATTGTCTTGTTTCCTTGTTCCCTTGTTTGTCCTAGTGTAGTATGCTCATCTGTTATCTGTTTCCTATTTGACGCTATTTATGTTGGGAATTTTGACTGTTTCACTGTGGTGTTGCTTGTTGTTAATTTTTAGTTTGGTGGTTGGTTTATAGTTTGCCTTTGTGTTTCTTTGCCATTTCCCTGTGCCCTATCCTGTCCCAGCGGTTTTGCATTTTTGCCTTTTGTGTCTTTTGGAAGAACCCCTGCTTTTGTATTTTCTCTATCTGGTTTTTGTTAATGACATCATCTCTGCACTTAGACCTGCCCTGACTTGTGGTCTGTCTCGCCAACGTAACAAATACCAACAAAAACCAGCAGTGACATGGAAACGGAAAAGACATTATACTGGCAAGGAAACAAAACGTGGAAAGTGACACATTTTCAAAACAAAACAGGCATTCAGGAACGTGCTCAAGAACATTTACTCCTGTGACATTCCACGGAATTACACATTAATGGTTTCTCAGATGAGAATCAAAGATTAACACAGATGCAACATTCTGCAATGATTTGTTCTAAACTACACCAGTATCACTTCACTATAACTCTCCTTTGCATTTCTAATGGGAGCGAAGCCTCGCTTTCAAGTCTTACTGCGCATGATCCTAAAACGTCCTTTATTCTCAGGAATGAGTCCTGAACAGATATCTGTGGGATACGGTTTTAGAGTAGTCACATCAGCAAGTGACATTCATATGGAGCCTGTATTCTCTTGTTCTGAATATTGAATGTTTTTCTTTTAAATAACTAGATGGAGTACAGAATAAACTGTTAGCCATGCAGTTTTAGTGTAAGGTGTTTGGTTCAAACCAGCAAAGGACACCCCTATAAGCAATGTGTAAAACCTTCGGCACTTTTGTTTTATTCTACCTCTCTGCGCAAGCACTGACTTATTGGATGTGTGTCATGAAAAGTCAATAGTAAACTGCAGGTGCGAATCTAGGCACTAAGGCTTACACAACATAATATAAGCAAACAAATTTTGGCACAGACAAAAGCAACAGTAAACTGCACATCTACGCACTAAGGCTTACACAACGTAATATAAGCAAACAAATTTCGGCACAGACAAAAGCAAAATTCGTCTGTTTTTATAGATGCTTTTCAAAGTTGACGTTACTGCGCCACGTTTGCTCCACTGAAAAGCAACAGCCGGAGCTGGCGTTAGCCGCGAAAGACCCGCTTACGACTCGTCTGTTATTTACTCGGAAAACCGCGGCCCTCCAGGGACCGCCGGAGCTTGGCAGATATTAAGCGCAGGATAAGTTAAGTGTACGCTTCGTGCTTTTTATTCTGCGTTTTTGGCTAAAGCAACAGCAGAACCCGAACCAAAAACAATATGGTTATAAAATCGAAAATAAGGCATCCCAACGCAAGGAGGATGGTGAAACAAAAACAGATGGCAGGAAATCCTATTTAGGTTTAAAACAAACATAGAATTTTCAAATCTGTGCTTTAGCCCATTTCCCTCACATCCCTCTTTCTACCTGTCCGCCCTCCCCGTTTCGCCGCACCGCCATTCTGAGCTCGTGCGCCTGTTCTTAGACAGGGCGGATAACTTCATGAGCCAACGCTAAGGTGCTTCCCAGAGCCCACATTCAAGACACCTGCTGTGCATTTTAAAGGCAGGTAATAAAAACGTTAAGTGCAACAGAAAGACTTAAATCAGATGGCACATTAAAAGACTTAACCATATTTGAATTAAACTCCATCTGAATAAGTCATTTTGCATATCTTCTTTCTCGACTTGTCTAGGAACGTACCACTACAAAAAAGGCTTTGATACAAAGGATGAAAAAATATTTTTAAAAGAGAACTGTCATAACTATAATAAACACCCATTAAATATGCAAATGGATTCTTTTCATTTTCCCCATTTTTGTTTGGCAGGACACACGAAAGACAATATTTTTCAATAGCATTTATTTGAACAGAGGTACCATGGATGTTTTAATTTTTAAGTACTGTTATGTTCACTGTAATCTGATTCTTGTAAATGACTCAAAATAACGAGTATTCAAACGTTCATTCTTTCAGAAATCTGTAGATTTGAAATATTAGTTGCACAGAATGTCAGAGCAATTTTGATATCATTGTTTTTAAGTTAAGTTGGATTAAGACATTTTGTCTGCACGCTGATGCAGGAAGGCTTGTAGAACGTTTGCGTTACCGTGTCCAATCCGTCTTCAGCTTCCATGACCCCTGTGCTTATCGCTTATTAGAATTCACACCATATTCTGATTTGAACAACAGTCCTTAATAAGGACCATAATTTCAGTGGAAAATATCAAACTAGGTCAATAAAGATTAAAGAGGTCAGAGCAGTCAATTAAAATGAAATGTCAGAGCGTTTCCCAACAGTGAAGAGCGCCTTTCTCTAAAGGTCAAAACAAATGTGTTATGAATAGGTCTGAAACTCCAAGCAGTGAATTTAAAAATGTAAAATTAAGTGGGAATAATTCTAAACTCTTCCATGTGAAAGTTGTGGATTTAGAGTCCTCAGACGTTCGAGCGTGACTTCGACTCGAACACGGCACCCGTTTCTGGTACATGACATTCCGATACCTTTGGTCATTGTGTCGCATGCTTTCGGCTATTGTTCAGGCACTGCAGTTTAAATTGCATCTTCTGAAAACTCTCAAGTCTGAGACGGCAACTCTGTCTGTGGTGGCAAAGTTTCAAGTTAGCTCTGTCTGCAGTCCATGTTTGTCATGCACCTTTCGCTACCGAGGCAGTGCCACTTAAACGCAATATGCATTCCACTCATATACAATAATTAGGCTCCACACAAAGTAGCACTGAAAAGGATTTCTCATAAAGTGCACACGTACATTTATACACGCTAGACGGCGGCTGTCAGCTTCTTTCCACCTTGTTACCTCTGACTTTTAACATGAGCGATTAAGAAGATGGATGGAATTTGAAAAGAACTATAATAAAAGAGAAACGAGCTTTTGTGTTTGTCTTTTCGATTGAAGGTGAGCCAATGGCAAACATGGCTGGTTTGGATGGCTTTGCGGGCTTAAGGCTACACAAATGCACTTGTGCTGAAGCAGTGGGAGAAAATGAATATAGCTCTATTCGGGG
>JABJVR010007341.1:0-11615 GCA_025773905.1 Chitala chitala | reverse complement strand
CATCAGACATCTCGGTCCAGAAGAGTGCAGTCCTAGGAACAGCAAAGATACTGCGCAGAACCCTCAAGCTCCCAGGCTTCTGGTAGAGGACCCAAGCTTGGATGGATAAGACTACCTGTGGAGGGCGAGGGGACAATTTTTTTTTTTTTTTTTTTTTTAATAAATGGCCAAAATCTACATGGGGGTAGATCCTATGGCACTTCCAGATACAAACTGACAAACTGGTAAAGGCTACTGGCCAGACATAGTTGTGGTGGACAAACAGGAGAACATGGCTGTAGTGATAGATGTAGCAATCCCAAGTGAAAGCAACATCAGAAAGAAGGAACATGAGGAGCTCGAGAAATACAAAAGGACTGAAAGAAGAACTAGAAAAAATGTGGAAGGTGAAGAACAGTGGTCCCCATGGTAATTGGGAGAGTGCCTCCATCAGATTCTAGGAACAACATCTGAGATCTCTGTCCAGGGACAAGTCAGGAAATTATGTATAAACAAAATATATACAAAACCAAAACTAACCAGTAACAATGTTCCAGTTCTCATCATAATTTGGACAATGAATGACAACAGGACATGGCCCATCTGTTTTAACTGAAGGGAAGGGGTACAAAATTTACATGAATTTTTCATATTGTATTGTAAAAGGACTAAATTCATATCAAATAGAACTAGACTATACAATTTCTCAAATTGTAAATTATTAATTTCTCATGAATGGAGTTGCATCTGTTAACTGAGAGAAAACATATGTACTAATTTCAGTGTGCATTTGAAATAATGATATCCAAAATTTTTGTTATTGAACTTCAAAACAACTATCGCCATTAATCTTACAAAATACAAAATCAACACTTTCAATGGAATCACTTTCATCTGTTCCAAAACAATTGGTAAAATTCATAAATTTTCACTGAATAATTGTCCAAAAGATTAGGAGTCTGTGAGCCTGGTATATCATCGAGGAATTACGTGTGCACTGGGAGGTACAGCACACGTGGTATTTACGGAGACAATAGCCAATCAAAATACAGTATACCATAGTCCACACAAGTGCAAATGGCTTAAAATGTAATCAGAATAAAACATAAAAACTTTTAATGTGCTATTTTTAGGTTTTTTGTAGTTTATACTAGATAATGTCATTAGTAGTTACTAAATAGCCTATAACTGACGAGTCATTAACGTTTAACTGTTTCATTGACTTGCATCCAGCTAAATCTTTAACTCCTGTCTAAGCATTGCCTGAATGCAAGATGCTATGTTCTTGTATTATTTTATATTGCCTTTTGTATTTTCCTTAGAATTTAGTGATATAATTTAAAAGTGTTGAGTTAATGCAGATTGTAGCTAATCTACTGAAACATAAAATATTATAGCTAACATATAAATTAGCTGTAACAAAGATACCAAAGTCAGACTGTTACTGATTAAAATTAAAATGTATTTTGAATGTTATGACTGTTTCTATCTGTTTATATACTGTATTAAGGGCTATCTGTTAATGCACTGGTATTGTTTTCAGTTTCAGTTCAACCTATTATTAGTTACTGGATTAACTACCGATCATTGAGAAATTAGTTAACTGCAGTGCATAATGAGAGCAGAACAAACTGTGCAAAATAAAATAAAACAGTTAATTTATAATACATACCTAATAATAATAATAATAATAATAATAATAATAAGGTATGCAGTCTTTGGCAATAACAATAAGGTCTCCAAAGTCCAACCCTACCTCCTGGTGGTGCTGACTGGGCAACGTTCTCACGCATTTTTCATTAAAACCTTGGGTGACCATCATGTCTGGGGGAGAGGTATGGACTAACCAAGAATGGCCAACAGGGCTCTGATACTGGCTCTCGAGCCTGAAGGCAAAACACGAAAACATGAAGATACCAGATAAACAGTTAAAGGGATCGTACTGAACCGAGAGGACGATGCCGCACTCGGCAGGGGAGTGGACGTAGTATCCCAGGTCGTCATCCCAGATTGCCCCATTCCTGGATCAATGCAGCTATGGAGATTTACTATGTCCAACTATTACTCGATTCGTTCAAACATCAATGAGAAATTGGAAGACCGAAATGTAGATTTATAAGACCAGAGGCCATATCGGGACAGGAAACATTGCGATTAAACGAGGAATATTTCAATATATTTCAATATTTCTCTATCTCCCTTGTTGTTCTGCTTTACTCTGATACCACTAGCATGCTAAACAGACAAGGTATTGGATGTGAAGTCAACAGTAACAACAAAGTGAGTCATTTATTCTGCATGGATGACTTGAAACTGTTTGTGAAGGATGAAGCTAAGCTTAAACAAGGTCTCACCATAGTCAAAGGCTTCAGTGACAACATCAAAATGGAGTTGGGCCTAGAAAAATGTGCCACGGTTATCTTTAAGTGTGTAAACTTGTCAAAAGCCAAAACATACAGCTGAATGATAAAACAGTGATGAGACATACAAGTACCTGGGTGTAGAAGAAAGTGATGGTATTGGTAACACCCAGATGAAAGACAAAATCACCAAAGAATATTTCTGCCGAATCCATCAGATTCTCAAGACTGAGCTGAGTCAAAGAATTCATGGCTATTAACACCTTAGCTGTCCCAGTTGTATTATATAGTTTTGATACAGTTGACTGGTTGAGAACAAATATCGAGAAGATGGATAGAAAAATGAGAAAGCTCCCAACCATCGAAGGCATCCATCACCCGAAAGCTGACATCGAAAGACTTTATATAAAGAAACAAGACGGTGGACGTGGATTGATCAAAATACAATCCACTTTCAACTCAGCTATCATCAGCCTAAAAAACTACATCGAGCTAGGCAAACACAGATTTGTTAGACTAGCCAGAGATCACGATGTTGGCAAAGCTAAGTACGCTTTCCAAAAAGAAGCTCTAAGGATAAAAGAGAAATACCTGAAGCAAGAGACTGAAACTCAGAATATCAAGTGAAAAGAAGCATCGAAAAGTAGAAAATAGAACTGCTGAAGAGCAAACCACTGCATGGACAATTCTTTCGAGAAATAGAACGACCATTTATTGATGAACAGGTGTCTGTGCAGTAGCTTTGCAGTGCCTGGGTAAAGGGAGAGACAGAAACCTTAATTATGGCAAGACAGGACCAGGCACTGAACACCAGATACCACCAGAAGAACATCCTCAAGCAGCCAGGAGATAACAAATGTAGGCTTTCCTTTGCAAGTGAACCTCGTCTTTCTTGCCTGCCCCATTAACCACTAATGTTGTATATTTGATTAATCAGTCACTATCCTAAGTACATGCATATTAGAAACAAATTTCTGTCTGATCTGGAGATGTAATTTTTTTTGTTTTCCTCCAAGTTGTTTGTACAACAGCGCCTTTCTCTTTTTTAAAGTTTCTCTTTATTTATGAATCCCTAAATTTTGGAATAAATGTGCCTATGAACATGTCTCATCTTTTTTGTCTGTGGATTTATAAAACTAGCCCATCCATCCATCCATTACCTTAACCGCTTATTCCTGGTGAGGGTCGCAAGGAAGCCAGGAGCCCATCCCAGAGCACAAAGGGCGCAGGGCAGGGGACACCCAGGGCAGGGCGCCAACGCACCACAGGGCGCACACACCCCCCCCACACACACACACACACACACACACACACACACACTACGTAAGATTAGCCCCCAGGATTATAAATATACATTCTTGTATAAAACATCATTCTGGGAAAAACTGAATTAATTGAAATTAAGTAACTGGTATTCAACACAAATTTATCACATATATGAATCTCTCTTCTTTACAAAGTCTACAACTGTGGAAAGATAAATGGAAATTTAGTAAATGTTTTTTGTCTTTTTCTTAGCACCCAAACATATTTCATCTGATTTAGGTGTAATGTTTTTTCCTCCAGACTAATCTAGAAATGTGCTGAAATTGGCTGTGACACCATCCTCTGCTGGCCTTAACTAGCATTGGTTCATAGTCACTTTTAATTAAGGAGTCAAGCCATGGGTTTTCCCCTGCCATTTCCAAATGCTGAAACATACTGAAACACAGTGATACAGTCCTGGTAGGGCTTTCTGAGGCAAGGCAGCTCTGGTTTTTTGTGTTCCTTGGACCAAGGAAGTCAGAGATATCATAAGAAGACAGCTGATCACTTGTAGTAAGAAAAGACGTTACAAAACTGAGACGAGAGGACTGATTTCTAGCAAGCAGCAAGTTTGTAGGTAAAAATGTGCAGACCAAGCAAGTGACTGCCCAACAAGATTAGTCTTCTTGCTCACATGTTTGGTATTAGTGCCAGGGCTTTTTCTTCATTCTCCAACAGTAGAAACAATGTGATGGGTTTGGCTATTTCCTTAACCAATGGACATTATGTTGACCTTGTTATTTAAGGAAAAATTAAATGTTAATAGCACAAGCCAGTGAATTTATCACCCATGGCCAAAATGTAAAGGTAAAAAAATGAAAACTCCAGACTTGATTAAATAATGTGTAGTAAGTTGCATGAGGACCTTAGTTTGAAATAAGGATACGAAGTAAGACACAACCACAGCACATGACACATGGTGTTTTGTATACTTACGGTGCTTGGAGTTTGGGGAGGTTTTAAATAGAAAGCCAATTTAAATCTTTAAACAGGCACATGCTGCCTTTGCACTACTGGTCTGAGGAATTGTGTGTGTGTGTGTGTGTGTGTATGTGTGTGTGTGTGTGTGTGCGTGTGAGTATGTGTGCGTGTTCATGTGTTTGTGCTCATATGTATGTGTATAATCTTCTTACCCATGATGATTCCATTAGGCTCTACTGGAGGCTCCCAAACCACCCTCACTTCTGTCAGTCGTACATCTGGAAATACCAACCTAACAGGGGGTCCTGGGACTGGGGGTGAAATAGAAGTGGCACCTGATTATCACAGCATGAATAACTATTGTAAAAAAAAAAAAAAATCATGTAATCTCTGTACACTTTGTTCACTGATGGTACCAAAAGATTTATCTTGAGGAGGGAAAAAATGATCCTGGATACCTGAATATCAGAGCTCCTCTGTTCAGACTTTGTTATTTAATTCCTTAAGGCACAAAAATGATTTTGTACTTTACATATATTTCCCACAACATTTATCCAAAGGTATTGACTCAATCCTAACCCTAATCCCCACTATATTGTAAACAAAAAAAAAAAAACATATTAGCAACTTGCCCTCACTCCAGCTTTAAACAAGTAGTAATATGTGTCTGTCTAGAGACTCATTGGTTTTGTTTGGTCTGGAGGGTGGGGGGAATACATTAGCAGTCTGCCAGTTGAACTGAGAACAATTTAAGTGACCTCTGTCTGCTGAACCTCCCTTGGTTTCATCAATTTCCACTGTCCACTTACTGGAAATAAGGCAGAAAGGGAGAAGAAAATCAAAGCCACTGCTTTGTAGAGCACACAGTCATAACCACACAAAGCACAAAATGTCTAGAATGTTCCCAGTAGAGGGGACCAAGGTGGGATTGAAAATGAGACTAAGGGGGCAAATATTTAAAAAAGCATGATGACCAGCGCTGAGTTAGCTCAATGAAATGAACATCACAAGTTAAGACAAAGAGCACCAATACATCTTACATCTTTGATTTTGACTACACAATTAACTCTCCCGGAAAATACTACTCGATTTTACTAATGAAATTTCAAATCAACACTAATTTAAAACACATATGAAATCAGTACAATGAAGGACATGGATACACTGCAGTATAACAATTTATCTAAACAATTTATTTGATATTGAAGCAAAACAACGACTCCCAATACTTTTAAGAAAAAGTACAGGCAATGTGATTGATACGTTCTGGATGTTGGCGGCTGGATTAAGATACAGTTTTGGTACAGCAACATGACGACTGCTTTTTAGTTTCAAGGAGCAATAACGTATAGTTACAGCCTAATAAGACATTCAATTAAAGATTATGGCAAAGGGATGCTAGAGATGGCCAGGCAGGTTTTTGTGGGGGCGAGTGGTACCCCTCTCTCCCTGGACAGCAGGGGGCTTTCCATAGCAATAATTCAGATATTATTGACGTTTGTTGTGCAGTTGTTGACATTTTTATTCAGAGCGACTCCCACATCAAAGTGCGGTACAGTCACTCTTCCTCCTTTAAGCCTGTACTGCTGTCAAACCATTTGACATCCTTGCACTCACTAAATGCAGGTGCAAATAATCCATGGATTTCTGTCATTTCTCTTGCCAGTTTCATTCCCAATGCTGAGACAAGATGCTTGTTTCCATCTCAAAAGCATTAACCTCTATTTAAATCTCTGGAGCGGTACTGTTAGGAATTCTGTTAGAAAGATATTCCCAGGAGGCCTAAAGAGCTGTTAGTGAAGGATATTTGAACATTCTGCACCTGACTTGTTCATCAAACATTTTCTATTCTTTTTTCGCTCATACTGAACATGTTTGGGCCCTAACTCTAGATAGCTACCTTACCAATCTGAACTGCATGTTAATATGCTCTACTCAGCATTTTCGGTGAATGAGTCAGAATTAATCTTTTCACTTCCACTTACAAAACCCCTGGGTTTAGCTTCAGTTCCCACAGTCAATAACATTCAAATGGCTGCATATTAAAAAGTATAATTGCACAACAACCTTGGCCTCCTTCAAGTGACTCACACCTGGGTAATATTGCCACTTTTTACCCTCTGGAGTAAGAAGCCTCTGAGAGTTTAATGAAAGGCGGTTGAAGCAGATCAAAATAAGGCATTTATTCCAATGGGGACTCTACTGAGCTCAAGTAATTAAGACCAATTAAGACAGTTAATCATAACAGGCAATTCACTGGTAATCCGAAAGCCAAGTAGATGGTCTAATCTTAGATGTAATACAAAAATAATTATCTTGTGCATTTAACAGCATGTCTGAAAGCAAAATTGCAAGGATGCCAACTTCTAATGTGCATGTTGACCACATAACATCTCCTAAATTTTATGCTGGCAAATGAGGCCTTTACAAAACTGACTGTCTCTGAGCACACAGGATATTCAAAACTCATAAAGGTGCTGTGAGTAAACAGAGAGATCACAAGAAACATGTTTGAGCTGACATGCTGTACATGTACAACTGTAAAACACATAGACTGAAACAGCCAGTGGGCCGATCGCCATGTGGAAAGGCATAAAAATGTGATGCAATGCTGAGATGAATAAAAGCATGTCTTTAAATGGTCATTTCAAATAGAAAAAGGGTGTAGGTGATGGTTTGGTATTAAGACATCTGTGATACAATTTAAATTAATTTTTTTAATTTTAAAACATCTCTTCATGCATTATTCAAGCTCTTAAGAAGGAGTTTAAGATTTTCTAGATTACATTTGTGAAGAGGTCATGGGTATAGTCCTGTCATAAACCCAATTAACACATAGCAAGTGAAAGCTGATTTCAAAAGTTACACATATGATGACAGCAAAAATTTAATCAAAACTTAAAGACATAAATACAAAAAATACAAATGAGAAGGGCTATCTTAATATATAAATTCACAATTAGAAGGAAACAGCTATTTTATGTCAGCTGCTTCTCTTGTTTCTTTTACACAATTTTTCTTCTTCTAACGCTTCCTTTTGCTATTTGTACGTGGGAAAAATTGGCTGAATTTAAACCTATTCCTATAAGGAGAACACAATGTTTTGTAGCAGGATTGCAAAAATCAAAAAATACCTATAAAAACTCTCAACAACAAATGTCTGCATCACAGATAAGATTTATATTGCTTATCAACATTGTCACTACATAATGAGAAAGCTAAATGGAAGTATAATCTTAAAAAAATCAGATGCTTTTGCCACTCATCTCCTTTAAATATTTATATATAATCAGTGGCACCAATGTGGATGAGTGGACCTCATTGATGCCCTCACAGGGGGTGCCACCAAAACACACCCCCACAACCATACATTTGTTATTTCATGTTTTGCATTGTGCTGTTTGAATCTTTGGAAGCTCAGTTTATTACCAAAGTACCGTGTTCCTCCCTACAGTCTAGGAGAAGAGCACAATCGCTGCAAACTTGCTACACTGCTCCTCAGAAAAGGGAACAGCGTTACCCTGTGCAATACCAGACAGAGGAAGGAGGCCCTTGGCCAGTCAGGAATAAGCCAGGGAAGTCTGTATGACAGTGAAAACTGTCAAAATGAAAAGGAAGGGAGAAACTGCTGCATAAACTGCAGACTAATTGGAAGAGAGCTTTACACTGCATGGTGAGCAGGAGAATGGAGGCAAGGTGAGAAAGTAAAAGCACGTACCATCATCCTTGGAGCGCTCCACCACCGGAGGGCGACTGGGCTCTCCGTCCCCGATGCGGGTGAAAGCCAGCACCTGGATCTCATACAGGACATATTTGCGAAGGCTGCGCAGCAGTGCAGACTGTGTCAGGTTCCCCTTCACTGTGTGGACCTGAAGCTTGGAGTCTGAATCCTTCTCTTTGTGGAGCACCTACAGGAACACAAAAAGCATGCACAGATACATGCATTTAAGCACAAAAAAACATTTATTAGCATTTTAATATTTGTTCGGGCTTTGCATTGTCTGTAATTTAAAGACAAACAATGATTCCTAATAGTAAACCAACACATAAAAGCAACAGAAAATTAAAAGAAAAAAATAAAATTACTGTGGCAGAGTTTCTACAATACTTGCAATCAAGTTATATATGCCATTCTATGAATGTATTCTTATAACATTCAAAGAAAATTGCAAAACAAAAACCTACACACACACACACACACACACACACACACACACACACACACAAGCTCAGATGCAGGAACACATGAATGTGCACCCCTAAAGAGTGACCCAAAATGTGGGTGATTAACAGCATGATCCAACTGCCTGACATTTCCTGGCCTGCATACAAATAAAGCACCATGTGACGACACATAAAGTCCATTATTCAGGACATGAGATATGGAAATGGCACTGGACCTAGAGCAGGATTTACAGTCAGTTTTGTACCGGTGGCATATCTTAAAGGACTGTAGCTTTTTCTGATCGGTGCAGGGATGGAGGACATGTTTCAATTGAATCTTCTTGTTCTCAGATACGACCCCCTCCCTCAGTCCTTTAATATTGTGTCACTTCATATAGCAGTTACACTGCACTACTCTGCTTGTTTAGTAATAAACATCTGTGCTTGTGTCCATGATTAACAACAATGAGATTAAAATAATGTAACATTCATTGGTGTTTCAAACGTGGTTCAACTGACTAGAAACTATACTTTTGACATTTTGTAAAAAAAAAAAAAAAGTATACATGAAAGTTCAATGCGAAATCAAAAATCACATGCTCCTTACATCCTTTGGGCATCATCAGAAAACGCTGACGTCTCAAGGTCCTGCGTCAGCAGCAGCCCTCGAGAAGGTCAGTAATAAATCCTGTCTGCAACTTTAATTACTGTTGATATAAAACTAGAAGAGCTACACTTACCATATGGCTTCACACCTTCCCTTACACTCATAAACACATGCTTCTCCAAAGAAGGGGGAGAATTTCAATTAACACATTTATGGGCCTGCTGATTTCCAAAAGGGTAAAAATGACAACCTCACATGCATACGGCGTCACATACTATACACTTATACTGGTGAGAGAAATTCATTTCTAGACTATGGAGTCTAATATTTGTAGAAGAAAGAAAATGGAGCTCTAACATAATAAAGGATCAAAATTAAAAGTGCCAGCAAATGTAGATGCTTGTTGGATGACATTATAAATGTACAACACTACACTACATAGGCAAAGTGGGAATTTAACAACCCTTTAAAAAGTATGTATTATCTTTACGTTTAAATCCCTTTATGCTTATTTAAGGTAGGTATGTGTAACTGTCAAGTAAATTTCTGCACTCAAAATCAGCTTAACATTAGGTGAATATCTAACCATACAAAGTGTATTATCTGTCAAATTTTATGGGCCATTAAACTAAAATACAGTACAGTCTTAGTTAACTGACAGTTGTGATTGATAGGTGGTTGGATAAACACAAATGTCAGACAATACAAAATTGATGGATTCCAGTAAATTAAAAAACACAAATTAGAAGGAGGATTAGTATAATCATAAAATGCTGTATAACAGTGTTAGTACATTATGTATAGAAAGAGTACAGGGGGAGAAACTGTCTATGTCACTAGTGCATATTTCCAAGAAAACTGATGAAACATTTTCCAAATGCTACCGATATTTATGAGTAATAGTAATGAACATGTGATCAACACACTGGTGAACCGGACAAATAATATCCATTATTTCAAAAGATTCATGTAATTTGTCATGTCAATATTTAAAGGGCTTCACCACAAGATATGATAAACGTGCTTTTGGACTTTTGTTTTTAACTGGGAATTTTAATGTGTTTTGCATGAAAATGTCAATGTTTTGCTTTTGCATGCCAGATATTTTAAAATTTAATTAATTTTTTTAAATGTAATAATTGTGCAGGGAAAACAAATGTAGCCGGTTGGAAATGAAACTGGAAAATGGAGTTTATCACATTTCGTGGTTAAACCCTTCATTTACATCCGATAAAATTAGTTTGTTGGATCATTCTCACCTGTAGCTCAAACAAAAAATGTGTGAGGGGAAAAATTATTTATCATCGAAAGTGCATAACTGTTCAAGCCATGCATGAAACTAAATAGTTGTTGTGGAGACTTTAATAAGGAGGACTTTAAAAGATTTTTGCACATACCCGCAGTTTCACAAACATAATTTGCATCATGCCTGCTGAAACTGGAGTGACTTGACCTGTCTTTGTTACTGTGTATTCAATGTTATTGTAACATTCTCATTGACTCATTCACTAACACTGATGTCAAAATTCCCATTTTGATTGAGAATGAAATGACAGTGACAATGTGGCATGTACTATTTATACCAGTAAACTGTGAATGCAGATAGTTTCGGACAGCTCAATGAAATGTATCGAGGGCCATAATCAGGGATTTAGATCATTTTAACTTTGAAAAAAAAAGATATGTAAATAAAGTTTTTTATTCAGACTGAGACATATGGTGCAATCAGGTCAGATTTTACTTAAAAAGTGACAGATTGTTTTTCTCTTGTATTCTTCACATACTTGAACTGTAAGTATTTTTAGCCCAGTAGACTCGTAAATACCTTTAAAGAAATAGAATTAATGAAATGAACAAAATATTTAAAATTAATTACAGCAAATATATTACATTCAAGTTTGGTTAAAAATTTGGGCTATATAAATATTTTTGGCAAATCAGATAAGACAGAATGATAGACAACACAAGTCTGGAAAACTGAGTTGTAAATGTTTGCTAGTAAAACTGTAATGCCAGTATCTGTATGCTGGCATCCATCCATCCATCCATCCATCCATGATTTTTGTCAGTAAACACAACCACGCTTTGATATAAAGGGTACAAATGCTATACGCCACAATGGGCATTGTACATCACAGGCCACAGGCACGTCTATTCACACAGCACTACAAGCACTTTAAAATCTCCACTCTACCCATATGTCATGTCTTTGGAACATGGGAGGAAACTGCAGTGCACAGAGAAGGCTCCAATCAACCTCACAACTCTACAGCTATGAC
>JABJVR010007339.1:0-11617 GCA_025773905.1 Chitala chitala | reverse complement strand
ATATATATTTACACTGTTGATCCATGTTTAGGTTAAATGGTCCAATGGGAGATAGAATACAACTTGCAATAAATTTTCAGTGATCACATAGTACCTGTCAGCATTTTAATCTTGGTGAAACCAGTTAAAAAACATTTTGTGTACTTGGTGCTGAAAACATCTTTATGTAGACATATATCGGTTAATCAAAGGTCAGTTGCTTTCTCAGTTTCAAATTGTAAGTGAAAATTCTGTGCATTTTAATGAAACGTTTACCGAGTCAATTAAAACTTTCAAGTGTTTGTTAAGACACTGCCTCAAGTGTTACAGTGTTTGTGTTAGATGCTCTCTCGGATACCTAATTAACCTTTTGACACCTGCTGTTGTTTTGAGGTGAGGGTTCATGATTACTATAAATATAAGTAGCATATGTTATGTTTTTCATTCATAAGTGTAAGAAGCATACCAAGGAGAACAAAACACAGTTAAGCAAAGAAGAGAGGAAGTCTGTACATTAAGAAATTATAGTTAATTTTTAACACAAATTGTAAAGACCTTTACAAGTGTCTGGGACATCTGTGGCCAAAACCGTGAAATTATTCTTTGAAATGAATTCTTTTAGAAGTACTGATGTTTCAATTTTGACTGTGCAGAACATATGAAGGTGAACTGCAGAATAAGAGGGAGACTTAACTGGACCCAGAAAAAACACAAAGTGTATTTGTGAGAAATGTAAATTAGTTTTATGGACTAATGAGTAGAATACCTGGGTCCAATTATGGAGAGAGAGAGTGTGTGTGTGTGTGTGTGTGTGTGTGTGTGTGTGTGTGTGTGTGTGTGTGTGTGTGTGTGTGTGTGTAAAAAGTGGAGAGGAGAAGCGTACAAGTTCTGCCTGGGTGGAGACAGTGTCACTGCTGGGGAATGCTTGTCTGGAGACAGAACTGATATCTTTATGAAGTCTATGACAAAAACACCACACATGAGCTGTCACACCATGTTTACTATTGCATTGGGATTACAGCTAATTCAGGAATACTTAATCCCTCATCATAATCCTGATCCCAGCACATGTCAAAACTTTGTAAAGACTGGAAAATAGTAAAAACGAAGTACAGTCATTTAGAGGCAATTTTCAGTATTCTTGAGTAGTGGTTTCACTTTGTTTCTTGTCTTTACATATTTGTCGATGTGTTTTTGTTTTCAAATGTATACAACAACTGTTAAAATGATGTGAAATAATCTTGGATGCCAAAGACTCCAAGAATTTCACACTGTAAGTGCCAGGGGCCTTAACGGGGTTTTTTTTTTTGTTTTTGCCCCGTGACCGTAACATGAAGCACAAGTGCCCTCTAGTGATGCTAACTTTGAATTTGCAGAAATTCTTTTAAGACAATTAATTTGCACCTGTAAAATATAAACCATAATTTACATTATAGTAACTCAATGATTAGTGTGCATTTCAGATAACAAAGATTTATAAATCAATGTACAAATGGTTGGATATGACACATTTGTAAATTCTGAACGCTCTTTTGCAAAAATTAAATTTGAAACGATATTGCTGTATCTCCTGTATAAGACCTGGCTGTCATTCTGTTGGAGATGTAATATGGAAATACAATGACATGATGGTCATTTTTATATCAAGAATAATTAAATTTTTTCTGTTAGCTGTAATTTATTTCACTGGTATATTCAGTTCTATACTCAGCAAATCCTGGTCTTTCTGACAGTTCCCTGATTTAGCTTTGAGGGCTTGTTGAAGTTCATGACAGTTATGATGGCTATGAGAAAAAATCAGAGATATAGTGAAAATACACTGGCCTAAACTGAACAAGATGTCACGACATGTGCTTCGGTCTGACTAATGTCTGTGTGAAAGTTCTCAGTCAACCAGGTCAAGGTTATCTCAAGTGCTGTTCAATGGCAACTGGATGTGT
The DNA here is from genome assembly GCA_025773905.1 of Chitala chitala. Taxonomy (NCBI): domain Eukaryota; kingdom Metazoa; phylum Chordata; class Actinopteri; order Osteoglossiformes; family Notopteridae; genus Chitala; species Chitala chitala. Next base: position 9,698 of record JABJVR010007339.1, on the reverse strand, counting down.
TTGGGAATCTTGAAGACGTTTCACCTCTCATCCGACACAGCATCCCTGTTCACTTCAAACCCAGCAACACTCTAAGGTAGAAGCTTCTCCACCCCAAGGATAACAGACCTAGACATAAACAGAACAATATAATATATATGATCCAGTGTAGTGAATAATGCACAGATCTATACATCGGGGAAACTAAACAAAAATTCCACAAACGCATGGCTCAGCACAGGACAGCCAGCACCCCAGGACAGGATTCAGCCATCTATCTACATCTGAAAGACAAGAGTCCCTCCTTTGAAGATAGCAATGTATACATTCTGGACAGAGAAAACCAATGGTTTGAAAAAGGAGTAAAAGAGGCCATCTGTGTAAAACTGGAATAACCCACCCTAAATAGCAGGGGTGGCTTAAGACACCACCTATTACCTACATAGAGTGCAGTTCTTTCAGCACTCCCAAAGCGGTTCCTTAGTTGTTCACACTTGAACTTGTGTGACTCTAATGGCTCACGCGATTATAACCAAAACTCACAAACAACTATCAGGGTGCCATCAAATTAGCGACTCACAAGGTTTATATACCTGCTGCTCCCAGCCAGTTAGAACTGAAAAGCCTTTCAGATGACAAGTGAAACATCTTTGTTTTCCAAACAAGTCCAATTGCCATTCACCAACACTTAACACGGTCTGACTACTTTAAAACAGTATTCAGGGTATCATGTCTATTTCCCCAGCAGGGGGCAGTGTAAGGTTGTTAAACATGTATTCAGGTATGATAAGACTCCTGTAGTTTTTTTTTTTATTTTATGAAATTACCTCCTTGCAGAAACATTGCAAAAGTGAAATCTGTTATATAAAACTGGTTTCCCGTAATAGTCATGTCATACAATGTACACCTTCTGTTTCAAACATCATTAAAAAGGTTCTAATATAATTCAAACTACTTGCTATTTTATTCAAGGAAAATCAGAACCACAAAAATGTCAAACTTAAAGTAAATTAAAATAAATACGCACTATGAACTTGTACATGGAAGTAAAAATGAAAATTTGTTCCACCTTGATCTTATAAAACCTGCTGCAGTTTGTTGTGATAAAATGTCTGTGGTATTGTGCATATGAATTCTGTTTGTGTAGTGTGTGCAAATCAAATATATCTTAAGTTTGTGTTGTTAAGGTAGACGTGGCCAATAAAATAGCTCTAATCTTTTTTTTTAAAGTACTCTATAAAGTGGTGTTAAAAATCAGCAAAATAGCACAATTTACTGTAGTGTATTTACTTTTTTGATCCATATAAACCTGGAACCCATAATAAATCTAAAAATTGTTATTAAATTGCACTTGTGCCAGTGCATGTTAACACCGTATTTCGAATTCATACTTTTTTTTACCTGCCAATTAAATGTAGTGAAAACCCACTGTATGATCGACTGTCTCGTACAACTGGCACTTATTTGTTAACTGGTAACTTATTGTCCCTTGTTAACAATTAAATTGACTCCGGAGGATATACTTTACTGCTAAAGAAAAATAACAATTGACGTCACAACTGTGCATATTAACTGAAGCAGAAAATTACTATAACCAGTGCAAAAGCAAATTTAGCTTGGACTCTTCCTTTTATGGTGTTTTACAGCGATTTTCGGACATACATATAAACACTGGGGACGGAGTGGAACAGAGCGAGTTAAAGTGGCATAAGTTTTGAACATTTCACAACTCCTGCAAATTGGTTCAGAACAGCTCATAAATTTCACGACTGCCTGCACAGATGGGTGACGGCGCAGACAACGACAGCGGAGACAGGAACAGCGCAGCAACACACAAGCAAGCATGTGGCCGCTCGGAGATTTGCCTTGTAAAAAAAAAAACAAAAAAAAAACGTTATGTTGCAAGTGCTCCGCCAAGCTCTGGCCTGCTTCTGCCAGAAGACAAGAGCTTGTTTATAGGCAGCGGACAGCTGAGTGATGTCTGCTAAGTGCGGACAGATGTGTGTACGCAAGGGAAGTGGAAGAGACGTGGGGCCAACTAGCTTTGTTCCGGACGATGCGAACGGCATTAAAACGGGGTCTTCTCGTGAGTGGTTGTGGAGATCACGGATGGGTGTCTTTGGGCCGAACTGAGAAATTTGAAGAAACCGCACCGAGGCAGTCACTACTGCGTCTGTGACTGTCCGCTGACGGACAAAGAAAAGATCAGAGAATTCGAACGCTCGCGCGTTTGGGCCAGCGACTTAGACTGTTTCACTTCTGCTACAATTGTTTGTGTTCTTGACCAGCATGTTTAAAGTGACTTTTGTGTTGACCAGCACTAGAAAAATAAAATGTTTCTATTTAATTGTTTGTTTTGTTTCTTACTGTGAAACTAGAGGGATATCACAAGCTTGCGAAACAGTAAACATTAAACAAAAGTCTTAACGTTTATTTCAGTGACCATTTGGTTATCTTCAAAACTATCTTAACATTTAACAGACAGTGATGACATGTCCTTAACTTCATGACAACCTCATTGAAGACATTCTTAACAAGTACCACAGTTTCCATATTTAACAAAAGAGCAATGCTAAGGCAATCTGCTACAACCAAATTCTGACATTTATGATGTTCTTACAGGTGTTACTCCCAGTTTGCATCATCTGGTCCATATGAGTATTAATTTCAGTTTAGCAGACTTTAAGTGGTATAAATGATTATCTTTGCTTTACTAGGACATTAATACTCATTAATGCTAAAATGTAGGCATGTGTGTTTTAGAACTGGTTTGTGGATACTTAATAGTAATTAGTGCCAAATTTGTAGGCCCAGAATCCAGACCTACAACGCACAGATGATTCCAGGTCCCTGAGCTGCTTCTGTGTAGTGTGTGTGTGTGTGTGTGTGTGTGTGTGTGTGTGTGTATGTATATATATATGCAGGTTTCTCCTCATTCTTAGTCACAGGGTATAAGCCTGAGTCTCCTTCCCCAGAGCTGTCCTGTGGCGTACATCCGCAGGGGCTTTGCAGACTGTGCTGCTGACACACGTGAAGCTTATCTGATCCCCTCAAGTGGCGCTGGTCTCCACTCTGTCTGCCAGTACTGTGGCTCTGAGCCACACCATCCCTTTATCTCTCAGCTCTGTTCTGCCCCCCCCAGAGCTCCCCAAAGGCTTTGTCCTGCTAGCCTCAGAGGAGTGAGCTGTGGTCTTGAGCACTGACACTTAAGCATGCAGAGAAGGAAGAGGAAATGTGCTTCAAAGTGTTGTACTGCTGACTTGTCTATAATATACAACTGTCAGTCCCCCCCCGGGTCAGGAGAATAACGTTCGGCTATGTGTTCTGACATGGTTTTCAACATGTGTGCCAAAGCAGTGTGCAGTGACTTCGTTTCTGTCTCAATGCAATGCACTGCAGAGCTTGTTCCCTGGCGTGGAGCAGTGTTCCTATACCGTAGAACATGTTCTGCTTTGTCATCACACAATAATTATAAGTTAATGGTAGGGACAGTGAGCTTACAAGGCTCAGTCTCAAGGCCACCAACTCTTCAGGGGCCTACTACGGTTTAACTGTCTGCCACAGATGACTTGTAATAAGATGAGTAATGCTGTCTCATAGAATTATTAAGCAGACATTGAATTGCGGCTGCTTTAAGGCTGAAGATATTTGATAGGCAATGTGAATCTACATTTGTATGGTGGAATGCATGTACACTTTATTTTGAATTAAGCACTGAATTATGTAACATTGTCAAAGAATGTTTATACATTTTAGTTTATGTGAAAACTACTTTAAGTACTCTCTCAGTTTCTCTATTGTATAATTTTCTGACCATAAATAGAACACGATTTCAAGTAGGAGGGCTGAATGCATTCCTTTTCCTTAAGAAATTGTCATTGCAACGTTTGTGTGTTCTTTTTTCATATTCATATAGCATCTGTCATGACGAATTATTGTTCCTATAGTAAATGTGTTTATCATAATGTTAACACGAACTAATCTAAATTATAGTAATGTTGTATACGTCTTCGACTTCATAATCGTTAAATCTAAGAGTGGAATCTCTGACGCTCTCCGTTATCTTTACGCGCCACGGCAGCAAACCAAATGACTTCTTAAAATTATGAGACGTGTTTTAAAGTTTTAAAATACAGTAAATACCTAATATAGTTTAACAGAGATTCCAGCCCCCCTCGTCCGTGACCTCGCATTTTTGGATAACAGGTTACGATGAATAAGATTATTGGTTGTATGCAATCGCTTGAATTAAAAAAATAATTTCAAAAAATATAACAGAAATTTTACAGATTGTTTTAGAGTAATCCACATTTTTGGAAAATACGAATGAACAATTTTTTTATAGTTGTTTTAGTTAACATGAATACATGAATATCCTTGTTCCGAGTATTATTGTAAATGCTCATAAAAATAGCTTTACATTCACGATGTATTATTATATCGATATTACATTGCAAAAATGGCCTCAGCAACAACAGATGTAGTACTGTTATTACCGCAGCAGCAACAACAACGACAACAATAATAATAATAATAATAATAATGTTTTCTATGTGTACCTTAAAATGGAAACACGAACAACGTTTAAGGATTATACGTAACTTGTTTTTAAAGTTAGATGTTTCGAGACATTTCGTTAATGGTCAATTAAACGGGTCATTGTGAAGTTAGGTGACACTTGTTATTGCTGACTCTAATTTAGCAGAAAATCAACGCTGCCACTGAAAGAAAAACGTCTAAACGGAAATTGCCGACTCGGAGAAACACAACTGCTGCTAATTCGTTTCTTAAATTGAGGGTAATGGCAGATTAATTGGATTGGTCATGTTTCCTTGCTGGACTGAAAGCTTCTATAGAAACAGAGCCACTTTGTCTGCGGCTTTATTTACCTTCACCTGCGGTCCACGGCAGGGCAGGTTCTCTGCCCTTATCGCACCTCTTACCCATTGTTCTCATGTTTTCTTCCCGGGACAATAATACCATCTCCATTTGATAGCATTAAGATTGTAGCAAAGCCTAAAATCCGATATAAACAATCGAGTTTTTACACTGATTCACCAAATCCATTGATTCGTCATTCAAGATGAACTAGAGGTAAATTTTATGACGGTGCATTAGGCTACGTATGTCATAAAACATTTCATTTTGAAAGATGGGGTCTGTGCGCCCTATAAAGTATTGTACGTTATTTAGAATGAATGGGAAGACATATAATTGTAATAGACCCAAATCAATATGTGATGTCTAAAATATACATTTTGACATATCTTATGGCGTTTCAGTATATTTTATTTGTAATTAAGATTTGTATATTTATATTTTAAGATAAGATACGTGTTGGGACATAATTTTATATTTTATACAGTACATTAATGTATTCTTTATTACATACAGGTATAGTATTGCATTGTTTCGTTAATGTGCCCAATGAGTGTAAATGTTTTATTTGCTTATACTGTGTGTACAATATAATGTATGTTCATATAACCAGTTAGGAAAAAGAAAAGAAAATGAAAAATACAATAATGGAAAACCTGTTTGCTTCTTTAACAGACCTGTTTAATGACACACGTTCATGTTTATATATTCCTGTCTTTTGTGTTATATATCTTAAATATCTTAAATTTTTTATGGCATGTTTCATGAAATAGTACAGTGGCCAATGCCCATGGCTGAAAATATTGCAGTATGACAGAAAACAGCAGCTGTTGAAACCAGTCATATTTGGCTTAGAAAATTTAAAAATAAAAATTTAAATTTAAAAATAAAATCATCATTATACACCAGACAGAAATGCTTGGTTTTGAATGACATTTAATTGACTTAAAGCCCCCGTTAGCTCACTTTCAAATGCAAGAATAGTTTGGCTACATGTAATTTCAGTTACTGTCCTGATCTGCGACACACGTAAAATTCCGTTAAAAATCCGTTTAAAGAAGACACGGTTTGAATGACTGTTTATTTTTAAACTCGGATACTTCAGTTATGTTTCTTTCGTCGTGAATCTTGGTAAGTGTTTATTGTTATTATTATTATTATGATTGTTGTTGTTGTCGTCGTCGTTGTTGTTACAATTTAGTTCTAATGCATTTATCAATAAAAAATAATAATCGTAATGGGGGTGCCAGCAGTAGATTTAGGTGGCACAGATTAATCATGGCACACCCTTGGCCACGTCACTGGTATAAGAATATGTAGGGTGAATTATACAGATTTTTTATTAGAACAACGCGTCTGTATTACAAATCACCTATAGCGATTCAATGGTATTTATGTAAAAAGGCTCGTTAGACTCGGATTAAAACTCTAGGTTGTTCAATAGTAATTTCATAGTTTGTGTATTGCATTAAAATGTAATGAAATTTTAAACTTAACGCTGCATCTAATTAATTGTGCTTTACTGTTTTTAATGATTATTGATGAACCACTACAGTAATTGTTGTCACAACTAACATATACAAGGTAGGCTATCAATCATTTTTTTTCTGTATATCATAACTAAAACAAACATGTATTTTCCTTATTTGTCTTTATTCCTCAGGTACAAAACGTAAAAAAAACTTTACTGTATTAAAATAATGAATATATTTTACAATATAGAACAACATGTGCATGGTCTTATTGCTCGTTAGTTACAATCGTAGATAACGCTTGTCATACACTAAACGAAGACTAATAATAAGTGTTCTGACGTTTAATTCAAATGTTCAAATAATTTTCAAATGTTCTTATAAGAATAGCACAAAAAAAAAAAGAAACTGTCCAGACATAACAGTGAGCGCCCAAATTCGTTAGATCTCACCACGCTCTAATTCCTTGAAGTGTTGCCTGAAAGTGTCCCTGTTGGTTCAGGGGCGCCTCCACGTTACCTATACTCATTATATGGCTGGGGTTTTGTGTGGCACTCGGTGCAGCGGCCACCCCCGGATAACTACAGCTGTATGAGTTGTTGCCATAGCCGCCGTAATACGAATTGTACTGGTAAGTGCCAACTGTCACGTTATACGGGGCAGCGTAAGTCTGGGATCCCGTAAGGCAAGGCTTGCCATCCCGCACCAACACTGGCACCGCTACCCTCCGCGGTGGGGGTGGTCGTCCGGCTAGTTCAAGGGATTTGTCCTGTCTTTGTCGTTTGCACTTATACCTCCTGTTCTGGAACCAGATTTTCACTTGCGTTGAGGTTAGCTTTAAGACTCCAGCGAGGTGGTCCCGTTCTGGCGCAGAAAGGTACCGCTGTTGTTTGAAGCGCCGCTCCAGCTCGAATACCTGGGACTGTGAAAAGAGAACACGTGGCTTTCTGCGCTGTCTGTGCTTCGGCCGCTCAGAGAAAACACTGTCGCTTTTCTTGACACAGTCCTGCGAGTCGCTATGCACGCAAATGCCTGTAATGTAAACGGGAATTTAATGACACATTCAGTGTATAAACGATACCCTTTTAACTGATATGATAGCAGAGTATGTACAGTGGTTTGTCTGAATAAGGCGCAACTACCTGCTACAAAGTAAAATGTATAAATTTATGCGTAGAGTAATTGATGTATGCAAATGATGGATGTGAAATTAATTATTAAACCAAAATGTAGAATTTTAAATTTAACTGGATTTCACGCACAATGACGTGTGTTTTATACACATAGTAGATATACGGTATACGTTATGTCTGTTATATAGGAATATTGCGTGTATTGTAAAGCAAAAGAGGTCGGACTTTTTATTGGCATATATTTCAGTTTATTGAAAGGACTTAATCATGCATTGTTTCATCTTTTGTAGAACACATTTGATTAAATTCGTATTTCTGTTCTTACCAGAGATACGCGTGTTTATATACTTCAATCAACCGACATTGCATTGACCGCAATTCTTACATACCAAACCTGAATACAATCTCGATCACACTAGTTGTAATTTCGCCCTAAGGTGATTTTTAAAGCCTCTCAAATTGAAGTTTATATTGCCTGCTCAAAATCATTAGAAATTATAAACGATCTGCAAACTCGCGCAAAAGCTCTTCCATTTAGAAGATTATAAAATAGAGCATAAAATCACACACAGATATAAAGGTGCTATTCATCCATCCATCCAGTACCTTAACCGCTTATTCCTGGTGAGGGTCGCGGGGAAACCTGGAGCCCATCCCAGAGCACATAGGGCGCAGGGCAGGGGACACCCAGGGCAGGGCGCCAACCCACCACAGTAAAGGTGCTATTCATTTAAAGTAAAATTATATTCTTTGCAAAGTTCATACAACGCATCTGCTGAAACAGTGTTACAGTAATACCGGTGCACTGCTGAATGCTGAAAGCTCCTTACCTGACTCTTCATTCGGATCGCTTTCCTCAATGGATGAGTTACATGGTTCACTCAGGACGTCAAATCCTTCTGATTTTACGGGAAATTTTGCTTGTCCTCCTGGCTTCTCCGGACTGTACAAGACATCGAGGGCTTTCTGTACGCCATACGTACACTGCAGAGAGTGAACGGACGTAGCGTCCTGATCTGTCAAAAAAAATCCTTGCGGATGGAAAACATTATTGGAAGTCTGCTGCTCCAACTTCAGTATGTCCTTAACAGAGAACGGCGTGGACGTCATAGGGCTGGGAAGCATCACTGTTATCCTCTGGATGTTATTTGTCGGGGAACAACGGGTACTGCGTAAAAAATAATTCTAAAGAGGTTTAAATGGCCGTATGTCCAATCCGCAGTTTTTTGACAGACAAATCGACTACGTGATGTTCATCTGATGCATTAAATGAAGTCACAAAACTAGAACGACTGTATCACTGCACTTTGTAAACTTTCTGCGCTTGGTTTTACCGCGATTGGGGTTTTACCTTTCAGTATAGAGCTTCCCCCAAATTCCATTAGCAAAGTAATGACCACGTGGTATTCAGAACTTTTAAATCCATCTGTATGTTAACCACACCCATTATCATCTTAGACAGGAGTTAGCATGGTTGCGTGGTTTGTCATATTGTTTTTCAAATTTAAGTTGTGATTTAGTCCTATTCAGTTCTATTTACAAACATCACGGAACAATTTTTACATATTTATAAGACTGTTGCCTCTCACCCCATTGTAATCCTAGTTTAATAATGATAGCCTGTACAAAACATTGAGGGATGAAACTCTAAACAACGTAGATTTTATTTGATAGATGTTTTCTTTCTGTAAACAAAGCACATGAAGTTTAGATAATTCCATAAACGTGTGCATCTCATTATCAGGCTGTGGTACCTTTACTGCTCTGGACAATGTCCATATCATTTCCAAGCGCAACTTCGGCAGTCCATAAAATCCTCATTTGTTATACACGTTGTTGATTCTCATAGGGTTTTCTGGGTTTACTTAATCGGTGTTTGCTTTGCTCATAAAACAAAACTTACGTCTGGTAACGCTAAAGGAAGAACAATATGAATAAAACTCGGGCAATCAATAGTTGCGCAATTGACTAAATGCTACATTAATGTGAACAACTGTCGAAATAAAGTAGATTGGAACCAATGAACACCGTAAACGTACTTCAGTTTCAACAGACAATTTTAATTGATTTTAGATTGTATTAGATGTATATGAATCGATTTTAATACATTCTGCCTCAATTAATAACAAAGAACGGGGATATATTGCATTATATTTTCCATTATTATAAATGCCACAGATACTCGTCTCGCGACTGTCACACAATTGTTTGCTTCGACGTGCAAAAAAAATACATA
>JABJVR010007337.1:0-11622 GCA_025773905.1 Chitala chitala | reverse complement strand
ACGAGGAAACAATAACTCAGCACAAAGGGGTAGGAGAAAGGGTGACATCTAGGGTACACAAGGGTCATTACAAGCAGAGGTGTTACATACTTACACCAGCTAAAGAACATAAAAAATAATTCGGGGGGTCAAGATAACCAATATTTAAAATGTTTTGATGTACAAAGGTTTCTGCAGGACATTTTCACTAGTCTCAGCAAGAAGGGGCTGGTAGCAGCTGTTAGCAATTCTGAGTGAAAACGGAGAATAATCGGTACAGCACAAAAAAATACCATTGGCTACACTGAAAATATGAGAAATGGCCAAACTGAAAAAAACAGTGGTTGCACTTTTCCCCTACCCAACCAGGCTCATGGGTTAAAATTTACTGTGTGTGTGTAGAGTTTACATATGTAGGTTTCCTCAGGGTTCTCTGGTTTCCTCCCACAGCCCAAAGAAATTAAAGTTAGGCAAATTGGCAATATAGTGTGTGCGTCTGTGTGTGTGCGCGTGTGTGTGCGCGCGCACCCTCTTGCCCAGGAAACATCATGGACAGTGAACCAGCCAAACACAGGGTGCATTCTCACACACGCTAAGCAGAATTCATATTCACTGTTTCACCTGAAACCATATCTGTGATTTGAAGGAAGTGAATCTGTGAATTGTACAACAAAATCAAAAAGTCTGTGAGCTGTATTTCAGCCCATGAGCCTGGAAGCCAGAGGAGACACCACTGCACTGAAAATGTAAATAGCAATTCACTGAAGCACTCCAAGGAATATAACTCACTAAAGCAGTCCAAGGCTTAGGGATGTTGGTTTGACAGCTTTCCAGCTATGTGCATATAACTGGGGTGACTGGCCAGATTCAAACCCAGCACCTTGCAGCATGCTCAGACCTACCAGACAAGAGGATTAGCCTGCTGAGCTAAAGACCAAAGTCCCTCCTTTGGCTGACTAATCAGACTCTTGTCCTGACTACCATAGGTTTCTGCCATAGCAGTTTTTCCTTTGCTACAAGAGAATGCCTGTGTGCATGCATGTATATGTATGTGTGTGTGTGCGTGTGTGTGTCTGTGTGTGTGCATGTGCAGAGAGGGTTTTTGTTCCCTGTCTTGTAGAAACGAATTTCACACAAGTACAGTGATGAGCTGTTCTGACGACAGTAACACAGTTACCAGGAACAACATAATAACAGAACATCAAAGGAAGCACAGCAAACACACAAGCTACCCTGTGTAGCCTTCTTCTGATTTGCATATTAGATTAGTGGCCAACATCCAGTGTGATCTTCACTACTTAGAGACTGCTAGAAGAAAATTCTCTGTGGGAAATCCTGTGTAATGAAAGTCGTATCTTCAAGGTGTAATTTTAATGCAAGGCAATTTAAAAGACACTCCACTCTACAACCCTCTTGACAGTAAGAATTTCACAGTTTGCTTCAAAGATTGTCCAGGCCTTTCCACAAAATTCGAAGCAAAATGGATTTTACAAGAATTTATAAACTTTAGCATTACAGTTTTTTCAGTGTTCACTGTCAGGTCTTGTAAATTTTTTATTTTTATTGCATCTCCAAAAGAGTCAAAAGATGTTCTCGCTACAGACTATATCATTCCATAAACTTTCAGGAGCTTGGGGGGGAAAGACTGCAATTTTCATAGGATCAGTCAATGTTCAGCTGCTCCCTGTGAGGGGGGTTGCCATGGCAAACGGACCAGCGTTTAGTTAATGCTCTACCTGACACAACCCTCCCATTTAAGCCAGGGTTGGGACAGGCACCAGGTGGGATCGGAACACCCCTTGAACGTAATCCCTTGTTCTGTCTTGAACGTGAAGTATGATTTCACTCCTAATCGGAACAGTGTGACTTTTTTGGATTGTGGAACGTTTTCAGAGTAACTGGAAAACACAGGAAACGCCTAGATTTAAAATTTAACAACTACCCCTTCAACAGATACAACAGAGAGATTCCACTGAGGCTTGTCGAAGCTTCCCGAGTCTGTCAGTGGAGAATATATGTGATTCGTAACTCTGAAACTGAACTGAGACGTCCTTGTTTTTTTATTTTGCTGGGTTCCAATGAAAACTGAGGGAAAAACAGAATTTTCTTGCACTTGTGTATTTTTATCAGTCAAAGCCTACATATGCTATATAAATAAATCAATCTCTTTTTATTTTTATGAGTTTAGATGACATGTGTTTCAATGCATATGTGGAGATTTTCCTATTTTTTTCTCCTCTTTCCTCAAGAGGGAAACCCACTGATTATTTCAGTCATTGATTAATGCTCTCCTTTCAACCTGTAGGGTAATTGACGTAAGTGCAAATCTTGACCTTTTCACCTTGTAACCATTTTATTAACAATTTTTAAGTGAGTGCGAAGTTCACTTTGGTTCTATTATTATTAAGCCTGTCTCAATGCAAGTATAGCACGAAGACGTATAGCGTGTGATGTACGAGAAATGTTTCACTTGCCACAATATTACATGGAGTATCAGAGGAAAATGAAGTATTACCGCATGGAGCCGTTACTTAACAACAATTTTAGTTCTACTGCTTCATTTTCATTCATTATTCATTAGTAAACATCCTTGATGATGATGACCTTTTACTTTTGCTTTAACATTATAAGACCAGAAACTGTAACAGTGAGGTCAGTGTCAGCCCTGACCAATTTGGTACCCTAGGCAACGTTTTAGCAACCAATTCCAGCACCGATTGCTGTGTTCGTACCAGTGGCGCCCCCTATGGACAGATGGCACCCTTTGCATAAGGAGTATGTCATTGTGTGCAAAGAAACATAAAAACTGCGAGGCAGAGTTACATATATTTTTTTAAAGAAAAATAAATATTTATTTCAATGTACACTACCAGATTATTTCATATTGTTACTTTAAACATTTTTGAATAACAAATTAGTGTTTGCGTAATTAAGGTTTGTAATACTTTGAATTTAGTTACTAAGCAGAATTCCAATATCATGTGTCGTATATTTCCAATTTTACTTTATACATTCCTTGTATGGTCATATGGCTTCTTTTAAGTGTTTAAATTAATTTCTTTAATTTTGAGAGGATGTTCAAGACTGTCATCCCTATAAATTGTTTTTTTTTTTTTGTGAAACTGGTGAAAACCTATGCATACTTGCTGTATATGCATCAGATACACTCAAACACAGAAATAAAAACAAAGCAACGTAACTGTGATATTGTCGTATTACCTGGCATGTATGACGCATTCATAGATTGATTTGTTATAAATATCAGTACTTTACACAAAAATCAAGTTCTGATTCAGGCTTTTCAAGGTCCGGCGAGTAGTTTGGGAGAACATTAATGCAGATTGCAGAAGGGTCTTTCTTTAATTTGCACTAATTACAGGCAGTTCATTCACTTTAATGCGCTCCAGACGCTCTTAATGACTTAATGCGCGGAAAGAGATATTTTTGCGCTCACCTGTCATGTTAATGGCGCATAATTTCTTCAGACGCGCTTTTAAATGCGCTGCGGCAGAAGCGCGACTCAGCGTGTGCTTAATGAAGCCCTGCATGGGGACGCCTTGGGAACGCGGTTCCGAGGATTACCAAATAGCCCCCCGCTGCTTGTCAAACGTCAGTCTTTGCATGATCAGGGCAATCGGGACTGGGTTTTCAGAATACGCAGCCATATTACACACGAGCGCAATGTGCCTTTCTGTGGCAATGTGTATTCACTGAGGTCTCGCGTGTACATCTGCATATTCCAAAGCTCTAAAACATTTCGCAACAATCTTCCAAAGATTAAACATTTCGCAGCAATGTTGTCAAAGCCTCTTTAGAATTATTGGAACAGGAGACGGCAGATGCACATGATAAAACCGCGCAACAAAAACTCTAGGGGTCGAAAGTGCATTGACTGCCTAACCCCTACATGTTAAAATTATACAGTAGTTTTCTGCTGTGATCATATTTTTCTGCCTTGCTATCCTTTGTATAATTCCATAATACAATCGGTCTTTTTCTAGATGAATGTCCGAGTTTGCAGAGGGCACAACGCAGGGTACGCCCTGGATGAATCGCCAACCGAACTCCACACTAAGGCTGTGGATCGCTTATATTTCAGCAGAACTGTCTCTTTGAACTGTTAAAACAATTCGAAGAAGTAAAATTGTCGATTTGGTTTTTAAGCGTTATTACCATACTTTACCAGAAGATGGCAAGTTTTACACAATTATACATGGATTTAAAATCTTCACTTGAAGGACGTGGTGTACGACTCAGTATGTCGTCCCCCCCCCCATCGACTTTTACAATGAATCCATTATGGGGTCCGTGTTTCATCATATGACCACACTTCAACATATTACGTAAGCAAATAACGATGAATCAATTCAAACTATAAACACTTAGGATGAACTATCTTCTCTTACTGGCTGTATGGAAGCTTTCTTACCATCCTATAATAAAAAGATTCAAAGACAGAATCAAATCTGAATCTCACGTGCATCTCTTATTGCGCAAGTATGTGTATTTGCACACGTAAGACAGTTTTTACCAATTCATTTACCTGCATTAATAGGGTTTAATTAAAGCTATGCAAAATGTAGCTGAAAATACATAAGCCTCACCCACTGTTGAGCAGTGCTGAGAAATACATTTTTAAGTACAATCTAAGAAAAAAGTGCTTCATGTTCAGAATGTTAGTATTCAGTTTGAGGACTTGAAGAGGTTTATTATTCTGCCTCTCCTTCCTCACCATATTTTCAGCCCGTCGTGTTCCATCCTTCTCTTCCACTTGCTTTGTTTCTCTTTCACTTTAATCAACCCTGACTGTCCCGAATGTGGCCAGAAAGCATCTCTTAAGGGCCCTTCAGTTGAATTGGGATGAATATCTCCAGCAGAATAAATCCAAGAGAAAACAGGTTGGGCTCACTTAAAGGAGTTATGCTCCTCTCGACAGCCAGCCTGTGCGTCTACTTTAACAACTTGGGCCCCCAGTGCACAAATATGCATATAAAAATAACCACTAGGGGGCCTCCTGGCCAACCACCAGTCTGGCCTAATGGACATGTCAGCTCTGCTCCTTTTAGTGAAAGAAATCTACATAAACAACAGACTATAGTAATAAAGTTTTTCAAACTAAGGACCTAACTTGTATTAACTAAGCAAGCCTGTCTGTGTCTTTGGGAAAGACATCAACACCATTGTGAGTTTATCACATAGAGTATGACGCACAGCATCATAAACATCATAGCCAGGCACATTATGTGAGCTGAAGGTATGTCCGTTTTATGATTTAGTATTCCCATTCACACAAGATAGATGGGAACAAAATACTCGAGAGAGAGAGAGAGAGAGAGAGAGAGAGAGAGAGAGAGAGAGAGAGAGCAAATTTTGTACATCAACAAATCTTGCTTCCATTTTTTTTCCACCATGTGATAAAAAAACAACCCAGCACGGTGAACTATTAATCAACCCTTAATTACATTTGAAAACATTTGTATTTTATTACATTTTGGCTCAGGCTCTGCTCTAGCATTTCTGCTTTCAGGGCATTAGAATGTGCACCAAGTTCTAAACCAAATTTGCAAAGTAAGCAACGAATTCGTACCTTAACGTTCTTCCGTCTCCAGTAACTCTAGTGTTACGCTCTCATTTTACAACTCGTATTTATGACATTGTACGTGTTACCCTTACGGAATTATTCTTTAGTTTAATAGATGCAATTACTGGCAGTGTGTTCTTTAAGAAAATCAGAGATTGTGTGCATAGTAGTTCAGCTCATTCTGGGGTTGAAGTCGGTTCTGCAGGGAGTGTGGTAATGTGATAGATCAGTTCAAAATGGGGGGTCTGATGTGTTCCACAGAACCGAGAGTGCTGTGGCTTATTCAGCTGAAGTGTCTGAGTAGGAGGCACAAAGAATTTGCACTCTAACCGCGACCACGCTGAAGCAGGTGTCCCAATCAGCAAATCTACCTGACACAACAATCAGATGCACCGCACAAGCGCAAAGCATGCTTTTGGACCTGTTTTCAAACTTTAGGATAGAAGTGTTCACCTTGGCGAGACGTTAATGGCAATTACACCAGCACGACTTTGCCAATGCGTTCTGCTTTCAGGTTTCAAATTTGAAAACTGAAAATGTAAACTGGTGCTTCATGCTTAAATCGACGGCTCGCTGCGTTAGCAATTAAATTGTCGCTCCTCAGAATGGCGTTTACATGGTGGTTACAGCGCACGTTACTGGATAGCTGAACATGATTAATTACAGAGCAGTGTGACTGTTTTCTGGTTATCTTCTTTAAAATCTGTAAGAGGAGAAAACAGGAAAGACTGAAATACATTTAGCCATCCTTACTGACTGAATACAAACAGATCATAAACTGTACTATGAACACACACATACTGAAGGGGCGATTTGAAGTGGCGAGTTCACTTCAACTGTATGTCTGTTTGGAGCTCCTGAGGCAATGTCACACATATTTAACAATGCCCAAACACTGTGGAGACTATGCCAAGGGACACATGGCATTAACATTTACAAACATTCATTTTCTTTGTTTTATTTATTTATTTATTTATTTTTTTTTTGAGAAAATCTGTGCTTTATAATTGGCTGGGAGTGGTGTGTGCATGTTTTTCCCATGTTTGTGTGGGTTCCCCCTGGGTGCTGCGGTTTCCTCCTACAGTGCAAAGGCGTACAGGTCAGGTGGATTGGGGACTTTTGTCTGTGTGTGTTTCCTTTGTGTGTGTCTAAGCCGTGATGTGTTGACCCCCTGTGCTGGGTTTATCTCGTTTTGTGCCCTAAATCGACTGGCATGGGCTCCAGGCCACCTGCTACCCTGTCCAGATGAGCTGTTGGACAATGAGTGTTCTCTCTGTAATGCTAGTCATCGTTCTTCCTTTGTTCCATCAATCCTGCAACCTCTTAACTGTCACATGTTCGGCTCCTGAAGTTCTGAGAACATGGCTTCTCTCTTAACCTCAGCTTTTAAGTCACATCACCTTCAAATGTTTTCTATTTTTGATGACACTATCTCCAGGGGCAAAGCGAAGGTTACAGGATGGGGGGGGGAGGGGGGGTTCCATGATCTTTGAGGCAGTTTCTCACAGCTGAAGGGGCCCCTGTCCCACTCCAGTGCTGCAGAAATATTGGCAAATTAATTGAGAAAAGTCAGGGATGCCACACTGGACAAACCAGCTGAGGAGATTCTGATTTTATAATGGCGTCACATTTTTAAGGTATTTACTATGTCCAATATGCCCTGTTTATTTCTTTTTTATTTGTATATGTATATTTTTACTTTGTTATATTGTATTGCTCATACAGAACCTTTTTTCTAGCTCTTGTCAATGTTTAGCGCTTTCCTAGAATAAATCTTGAACACTACAATATGAGTGCCAGGGCAAGTGCCATCATATTTGGTCCACCACTATTGAGTCTCATTCAAAGTTGAGAAAAATCATGTGAAAAACATGTGAAAACAGTGTCAGTGTAGGTCTCAGCACATTAGACAGACATTAGGGGAATAGGAAGGACTGTTTAAGCCAACACACTGGCATAATTGCCATTAATTATCATGCCTGTGACTGACCATAAAAACCTTCTGTAAGTGTTTTAGTGGAAAATGTATTACCCTCCATGTGCTATTTTTAATTCTTCCCACACAAAGAATCCATGTTTTCTTTCAAGAGAAAAAGGCCAAGAGATTGCTGCAAGATATGTCAACTTTAAATAACGATTTCAGACTGCAATTTTGACACTTTTGGGAACCAGTTCAATATTATGGCATATCACTGTCAATATTCTGTTTATCTCGAGTGTACGTTTTAAATAAATACAGATAATGATTTTGTGACAGGATGTCTCTGTTTATAGGACACATAACATTATAATAGCACCACATTAATATAAATGTGTTTTACCCAGTTTACTGAGTGATTCAGTCCTAACTAGTAAGTGCTATTGTATTGTCGTTGTACATTTGAAACATAAAAATAGTTGTTCTATGTTTTAAATGGAGAAGAGTATTTATAAATTAATTTTTGAAAGCTTATCTTGGACATAGTCGCAGTATAAAGGGAAACCATTTGTCTAATACAGTACATGTATTTAAATCAGAATCCCCAAGGTTAGCTTGCACAATGTCTTATAATACTGTTAGCTTTTGTCTTGTTAATAGAAATCACTTATTTCTAATTATTTAAATACCACGCTACCCTTGACTTTAGCAATGATGTCAAAATGACTGGGTTTTTTCTGTACATGCTACATTAAAATTCCAACAGTAGTAACATTAATATTAAAAATCAAATTTTTCTATGACAGTACCTTGAAGATATTTTGTAATTCATTAATTATTATGTCACTAAAACCTTGTAGGTCTTGTTTTTTAAATGTGTAACACCCCTGCCTGTCATGACCCTTGTGTACCCTAAATGTCACCCTTCCTCCCTGTCTCCCCTGTGCTAATTCATTGTTTCCTTGTTAGTATTTCCCAGCTCTGTATTGTTGTATCATGTTAATTTAAGCCTTGTGTTTGTATAGTGTCCTTGCTGGTTGTTGTAGTGGTTAACTTAATGTAGATGTGCGTTTCATGGTTGTGCTGAGTATAGCATCTTTGTAGTATCCTGTTAGTTTCAAGCGTTGATTGTTTCCTCTGTTCTCTGTAGTTTGGTTTCGTTCTCCCTGTTTAAAGTTTAGCCTTGTTTCCCCTGTTATGTTTATACCTTATTTTGCCCCACATTAAAGCCTCCCTCTTGCACAGTCGACCTCGCCTCTCTTGCCTGTTTTGCACAAATGTTTCATTATGTTAAAGTGCCTGATTTATAAATAATAAAATGACAGGCACCCATTTCACTAACTTATGGATTTTAAAAATCACTGTGTCCGGCCCAGTTTACAATTGACAGCAGCTTTACACTATATTTGATTAGCAGGTTTATTCCTGACTTCCCAGTAACATGTAAGCCTGTGTTGTTACTTCCCATAATTCTTGTTGCTGTTTGCCATGTTTGCAACAGTCTGTACTTTTAGCTGAGTGAGTGTCTTCATTCCAGTTACATTTATTTTGTCACCCGTCCCAAAAGAATGCTATTAATCTGCTTATGATGTCAGAAGCTGTATCTAATTTTAATTTAGATACAGTCACCATTAAATGGCAAGACCTGTTATGGATGGGCTGCCAAGACAATCTGTCTGTAAAAATATCCCTGCAATATTTCATTTATATTTTCTTGAAAGCAGCAACCATTAAAAAATGCATATGTTTGTGAGTTTGAAATTGTAAAAATTATATTTTGTTCTGCCAAGACTAAGCTTGTAAACTGGGTTTCTGTTACATACCCAAATGAGAAAGCCAATTCAAACGTTTCGTGGAGGCTCACCATGTAATGGAAGATGAAGAGGCAAAATATAGCCACAATTGTTGAAAGGCTTTATCTTGGAAAAACAGTATGAAAAAAAATCTCCATAAAACATCCTTTTTTGTATCCTTAATGTTACATTTATCACCTAGATTAATTGCTTGTTTAATTAAAATAAGTTGGAATTAGTGTAGCTAGAAATATATAAATAAACATATCTATGTACAGATTTTCCTAGTGTATGTTTACATTTACACTGATTTATTAACTGGAAGTGCTCAGTGAAACTCAGTACCATTGATGTACAAACGTTCATCATACATGCATTATTAAAACGTTTTTGGAGCTAATTGAATATTAATGCAAACACTCATTCATTCTCTTATCGTGTGTAGGTATTCTGAAGCACAACTACTTCATCCAGTTACGCTACGTCAGGGTTCAGGGGCAACACCACACACACTAGCATTATTTTTAAGTTAGTTTCTTTTTTTGTTTTTTTGTTTGTTAAAAATATCCTACTGTGAGTCTTAGATGGTTTGGACACGTACAGAGGATGGATACAGAGTTTATAACCCAGGAGGCGCTGGGTAGCCAGTCAACCTTGGGCCCCCAGAGGTTTTTGGTTCCTCTCTTCCATCGTTGTCTGGCTTCATTCATTTCAATTAATTCTTACAGTTTCTTCTTCAATATCTGCAATTTCCTGTGTAAAGCGCTTTGAGACGTTGTGAAAGGCACTATATAAAAATTAATTGAATTGAACTGAATATAGGGAAAAGAATGCTGAGGATGGATCTGCCAGACAGGAGGAGAAGAGGAAGGCCAAAGAGGAGGTTCATGGGCGTAGTGAGGGAGGACATGAGAGAGGTTGGGGGTGACAGAGGAAGCTGCAGAGAACAGGTTGGCATCTCCTGTAATGCAAACAAGTTTAAACCAGGCATGAATAACTGATCAATAACTACTCAATAAGAGCGCTCACAACATCATATAAAGTTTTCACTATATCTCAATATGTCAGTGTCTGATCACAGACAAGCTGCTTTCTGGGATTTTTATACCATTTCCTGTGGAATTCTAAAGGGACACACACAAAAGCCCAAATATAACTACAAGACTTTAAGATGCAGCAAGGTATATAAAAGAATTAATTGAAAATGCAGCTTTAAAGCCTGAAACAACTCGCTACAAAGAATGTATACAGCTCTGGTATTTTGGCTTTATACTATAATCTACTGCCCTATTAGTGCACTTCCTGTCTTCACACAACAAAGAAAACAGCATGGGTCTTCCTACGGCAATGCTCAGAGCTACATGTTCATGTGAAAGATTAATTGCTTGCACCTCTTGGTAAACCACAGAGGTTTGCTTGTTGTAGCTTCACTTTGATTTTGGCTTTCTTTTTGGAGTGAGGTTATGTGAACTGACCTCTGCGTTCAACTGAAACTACAAAGAAACGGTTTCCTGTTTCGGGGCAACTGAAAAAAAAAAGGTTTCTGTACATACGGAGTAAAACAATGCAATGAATGTAAATTTAATGCATGAATTCTGTAGTGAAGTACAGTTAAGTCTTTAAATATTTGGATATTGGCTAAGTTATTGTAACCTTAGCTGTCCACCACAACATATTGGATTTGAAGGTAAATAATGACCATGAGCTTATTTTTGGCTTTAATTTGAGGGTAATCAGATGAAAGGCACAGGGTTGATTTGAAGTGCAGTATTTCCATTAGAAATCTGTTGCTGTTAACTCACAACATGAAGGCCAAAGAGCTGCCACAGCGTTAAGCCATCGTTAGGCTGAAGAATCAAGAGAAACCCTTCACAGTCACAGAGGTAGCTTACAAGTAAACGGTGACCAAGCTGACTGTTTGGTACATTCTTCAAAAAAAAAAAAAAGCACTGGAAGAAAAAACACCCTGGAACTCTGGAAGACCACGGATAAAAACCGTGGTGTTTGACAAGGGAAACTCTTTTCCTAATAAAGAAAAAACCTTCACAACAGTTAGCTGGATTGAGGACAACCACCTTTCAGCATCTCTGCTCAAAGTCAACAATGTAGAGAAAAGTTGACCAGAGTAAATGCAGAGGGTTCACCACAAGATATAAACCCTATAATAAGCCTTAAACAATAGGAAGACCAGATTTCAGTTCGCTAAAAAAGAAAAAACAGTTTTGGAACAACATCCTATGGACAAAGACCACACTGTACCAGAATGGGCGGCATGGTGGCGTGGTGGTTAGCACTGTCGCTGTGCACCTCCAGGCCTGGGGTTCAATTCCTGCCTTGGGTCTGTGTGCGTG
>JABJVR010007336.1:892-11623 GCA_025773905.1 Chitala chitala | reverse complement strand
CCCCCGTTCCAGTCACGTCCCTGAAACACAGTTGAATTAGGACGGGGGGGTGCACACTGAGGACCTGTATTTGTGATGGGAGGGGTTCACTGTCAACAGGTCTTGGACTGGGACTAATTCTCAGATCTTGTCATGGGTTCCACAAACATTGTTCAGTGTTAATGTTTTATTCATTCAATCAGTGTTTTCCCTAGAAAATATGTCAGGCATGGTGTCTAGAGGATGTTAGAGCTTTTACACACACGCACTAAAATTTCTGGTTATTTATTTCTCGCACAACATTTTTTGTTGGCAATTTCCATGTAAAGGTCAAGTAAAACAAAGAGTATTAAGATGCATTTATTACACACAAATAACTGAAAGCTACAAATTGCTTGCAAAAAAAGAACAGTCTTTAAGAGAATCCACATTTCATTAAAATCCACATGAGATATCAAATAAAACTAATAAACTCTTAAGTTGGTGCAAACTGCAGTTTGAAACAAGCTGCTGACTTTCTCTTCATGAGAACAGCGTGCTGCTTCGGTGCTGCACTTAGTGTTCGCTGGTGTTGAAAAAAATGTTCACCATGGCATCATTGTATGAAAATTCTCCCACAGGAGGTCCATTAATCGACATTCTCATACACACTCCCAAGTGCTCCCCTTGCAGCCTGTTCCGGGGGTCTCTTTTCACCTGCTAAAAGTGAAGACTTGTTTGTTCAGTAAATTCAAACATTTAAGGATAGAGTAAGGAAGTGCTTCTCTGCGCCTGTTCCCCTGCAGCTTGCATGTGACCCATAGCATCACTGATGCTTATGCAAACGTCAGCACCGCCCCCCTCTGCCCCACTTACCCCTCTCCCTTCTACCGTTTCTCTACCTCTCCTCACCTTCATTTGTCTCTGGTGTTTTGGAGAAAAAAATTTATATTTTTGGATGAGCATCCCCTGGTTTCTGCTGCTTAATTGGTGCTCATTTTGACATTAATAGCGCCCATATGACACATGTTTTATTAATGTTAGTTGCACTCTGGGAAATCTTGCATTTACTCAAACTTCATTACAACACAGATTCACTCTGTGATTATTTCTTAGCGATCAGTTATGTTAACTATAGTAATGACACTGTTTACTGACACATCGTAACATTGGTGTAATGTTTTGAAAGTGCAGAAAAATATAGTGACGTTGCTTTTCCAAACGAAAATATCAAATGTCACAAACTTACTGTAACTTGGCAAAGCCTGGATGAAGAGTTGAAGATAACACCTTGCTTTTGTAAACCTTGGTGTACATATGAAGTCCATTAAAAGCGGTTTTCATTCTCCTGTTTTTTATGTTCCTGGCTTTGTTCATTTTTCTTAGCAGAGCTGTCAGAAGGGAAGCAGATTGAAGCAGAGAGGAGACACAGAGAGAGGCACCTGATAGACTCCCAAACACAGATGATTATTTACAAATGAGTGTGTATTCAATGGTATTGGGGTGAAAAAAATTGGCCTGTCACGTAGGCATTGTGGCCTGCCATGCCTGTGCTATTATAGGGAAAATAGTGTTCAACTTATCACATTTCATTTCTGAAATGTATTGCACCAGTCTCAGTGCATTCATTTTAGTTTTGTGAATGTTAGTCATGTGACATGCTGGTTTCTGTTATTGATTTTAATGCATTCAGTCATTTAATAATGCTCTCTGCAGCAGTAACTTTCATGGCATGTGCTAGCAGCAAAAGTTGGTGGCTGTGTTTCATTATTTGGAAAGTTGTCACAAGTTCATATGGAGCCTGTAAAACACTTAACCATGATAAAGTTCCTAAAGTGTTTAAATGCTGTTACAGGTCAATGGTCACACTTTATTTAAATGTAGTTTTTTCATTGATGCTAGAAAAACTTTTGCCTGTCCTCCTTTTGACTAGTTTCATCAACCAGTCATTCCCTTTTGTAAAAATGTTTCCTCATGGGTTCGGGGGGCTCTGTAATTAGTATGGACATGATCAGACAGTGAAACAGCCAGAGATGCTTGACCCTCTGACCCCATTGCTTCTGTGTAAGACTGGGCTCCAGGGTGTATGGAAAAAGCAGCCTGCTGATACTGACAGAGAAGTGAGTGGAAAATTACTGTTGCTAGCTCTGGAGTGGTCAGTGAGAAGTTTACAGGGAAGGGAGGAGGGCTTTGCATTAGAAGCACTCAGTTTCCTGTAAGGCTCTGCCCTGGAGAGGGGATTATGGCCCTCATTAGACCTTTATGACTCTGCTATCTTCAGGAATATGGCCAAGAAGAGCATCTGTTGGCTGCCGGTGCCGAGTCTACTTGTGGGGGGGGGGGGGGCACTCTTATTTGGACTTGCTCTCATGGCCCAACCTGCGGTCGCTGTGCTGCACTTGGTCTGTTCTGCTGTTAAACTGATGCCAAAGCAGCAGTCTTGGTCTTCATGTTTCCCCTCACGCTGTATCAGGTTTTTTTCTGGATGCCTGTGCTACTGAGAAGTGTTTGATAACGTAAAGCTTTGTGCTATACAGCACGTTTCCCAAGAGTCTTATTTCTCTTTTTTTCCCCAAAGAGAATTGAAAATTTAAATGTGGCTGATTGATCAGCTATCAAAACAAATAATTTGGGGGTGATCATTTTTTGTATGACTTTCAGCTCTAACTGCAGTGCACGTGTGTGTATGCGTGTGTGTGTGCGTGCTTTTTGGGTGGGGGGGTGTTGGCTAGGGAGTATGACTTGCAACTTAATCATGCTGTTCCTTGCAGTTAAATGGTTGCACTCTGAGCCGGTCCTGCAGTTTGGGTCCTGTTGTGTTCTGCTGAGCAGAAGCCTTGTGGTTCAGTGCAGATACATCAGCATAATATCATTGGTCACTGGTGACCCAACGCAGACAAGGTCAGTGTTTCATTGGTCAGTAGTGACCCATTGAAGTGTAGATAAGTTAGCACCATATTTTTTGTCAGGGATGACGCAGTGCAGTCCAGGTCGGGGAGCAAGTACCTTATCATTGGTCAGGGAGATCTACATCCCACCCTTTGGAAAGATTTAGAAGGTTGTGTGGTCTTGGCCTACACTAACCATGTAACTTGTATACAGTTTTCTTGTGTGTCTGCTACAATGAGATGGTGGGTAGACTGAGAGTAAAGTTACAAAGCATAATACACAGCCCTGTTACTGAGCTCGGTCTAATTTAGTTCAGCATTGTTTATCTGTCCAGATTGCTGTTTAACACTCATCTGTCGTATGGAAAGCCATAGAGTCTGAGCAGCCATACAGTATGAGCTACATCTGTCAGTTATGTGGTACTTGATAGTTTATACAGTATAACACAGTTTTGTCCTTATTTACTTTATAGGTTCACGTTTACATTTGTTGTAGCTGTTTAAGTGACTCGCTCAGTTAAGTTACTGCGTGATTTATTTTTTAAATCGTCAAGTTTCTGTATTTCAAATAGGTCATATTGGCTGAGTCATTTAGAGGTGTATATAGGCTCATATTTCATCATGGTATTGTAATTGTGCTTTGGGACAAGATAAATCAGAAAAGTAATAAATCAATACCAATTCAAATGAAGTGCCAAGGTTGACTGAAGTATAAAGTGGGAGTCCAGACCTCATCAACAGTGACCTAGTTACATGTTTCATGACCCGTTCACTTGCATCTAGAATAAAGTTCTACTTTCACACTTTCATTCCAGTTACGATTTGTCCTTGCTTTAAACAGAGTTCCATTTTTTTCTATCATTTTAACAAGGTAGCCATAAAGTTGTTTTAGTGTTTTTATGCTGTGAATTAAAATGACAGAAGTTGATGTGCATTAAATTACTGCATTCTCCAAATGGTTGCTTTCTTTTGAAGAACCTACTTTCGTTGTAAGTCTTGAAGCAGAGGGAATGGTCTTTGTTCTTGAGGGGCTGAGCTGCGCATTTTGGTAATGTGAAAATTCTCAAATGAAGAGGGCTACAAGGGAGGGCATTTGCAGCTATTTCTGCATGGAAGCCAGCTGCTGTGCTGACCATTGTCCGTGGTGCTGAAGGCATTGCATTGTTGTGTGCTGTACCGTTGTCCGTGGTGCTGAAGGCACTGCACTGACATTTGCTGTATCGCTGTCCGTGGTTCTGAAGGCACTGCACTAATGTGTGCTGTACTGCTGTCTGTCGTGTCAGACACTTGGAGTTTTATGGTTGTTGTATTAGCTTCTATGTCTGGACCTCAGCATATGTTAACTGTACATCCTTGAGGTTTTTCTAACCTTCTGATTGTTAACACTAGAAAGAGTTGATTTAAATAGCATGGTGGTTTATAAATGTAGTTTTGCTTAATCAAATACTGATGATGCTACACAGCAGTTTGATTTGTTAATTGCCGTGGAGTCTCCTTGGCACATTTCCTGCCTCTGTGGGCTGTCTGGTTTGGTAGATTCCGATCAGCAGAAGTCTAGCAATTAGCAGCACACACGCCCTGCCTTGCTTTGTTCCAGCTCGTTTCATTTGGTGTTAATGTGGAGTAAGCCCACCCATGGGGGACTTTCAGCTCTCACTGTTTATTGCTGTAGCTTAGAAACAGTCACATTCTTAATATGTCCTAAATGCTGGCATTTCATTCGTTGCAGGCATCGTACCATTTTGTTTATTCTGAACTGTATTTTTACACTTGACTAATGCATGATGTGGGTTTTTGTTTCTGTCTGTGGTAAATCTGATTCTTTGAAATGACATAATAGATATATGTTGTCAGGGAGTTCCCCCCTCTCTTCCTGCTCTGTAAATGTGCAGCTGAGCCCAAAACAGCTAATTTGGCAGTGGAAGTCCTCCTGGCAGTGCCATGACCAGCTTCAGTAGCTGATTTTTAGCCATTAGCCATCAGCAGTACATGAGGAGCAGGTGTATCCAAAGGTTCTTCACAACATTGCATGCAATTTTTATATGGTCCAAAGTATGGAAAATTATGTGAAGGCCCATAGCTTTACATCTATCCACAAATCTGTTATCAGCTAGTACTGTTTACAGTAGTAAACACTTTGCTCTGGAAAAGGTGGGGGAGGGGAAGTCATGAGTGTAAGAGGCAGACACTGATACAGGGGCTGAGCAGGTGCACCCAGAGGAGGATGGTGTTACAGCTGAGTATAGAGACGCGGTCTTACTGAGTACTGAAAACAGGAGGCTAAGGGGTGGGAACAACTATGGTCTGCTGAAGATCATCTTACTGAGGACTTGGTCGTGTGTTTGCATTTGTGAGCACGTGTGAAGGCTTAATTTCTTCTTTTGCTATTCTTCAGCACATTTTTAGCAATCTAAAGCACATTTTGGAAGCATGAGGACAGTTGTTTCTTCTCAACAAATCCCAGTAAGTTCTTCCTTTGACCTTGCTGCCTTCCTTCTTGGGTATATCTGAGGTAATATTGGGCTTGCATGTTGCTCAGGGAAACACTTGGTCCCCACCACCATTTAGCCTTCCTCTGGGAGTGCTCTGCCTGCCGAAGTTGCTCTGACTCACATCCCAGTATGCTGATACCTGTTACCTGGCTCAGGGGTTCACAGGCCTCCCTGAATTTAGATTACTGAGTCTTGTGGGAGGAGGAAGCAAGCAGCTGGTCCTGATATGTGCTCAGGACCATAAAGAGCCATTCTGAGCATGTTCCATATATTGTATAGGATATATTGTGTGATGGTAGCAATGCCATCCTGAGGGGGTAACCTTCCTGTCTCTCCCTGATACTGAGAGGTAGTTTTCACTGTCTTTAGCCTAGCTTTCTTCCTAACAGTAGTGCTACACTATGTGATGAGTTGGGAAGAGTTGGGCTGTTCAGTGACGTCCGCTTGGTTATGAGCTGGATGGTGAAGCTGAGGTTTGAACTCCTGTTTTGAATGTATTTATCTCTTAATGACTGCAGGTCTGTTTGTTTGAGAGTGACCCAACTCTGGTACCTGCAGACATGCTGTTCCTACTGTCCCAATGAATGTCTGCCTGCTATGGAATTAGGCTCCTGCCTGAGATGATTTTCTGTATGATTGCAGAATGCCGTGGTGTGTCAGTGAAAGGAGCTTACAGACACATGGCATGGGTGTTTGGCCGAAAGGCTTTGATTCTCCTGTGTCAGTGTCTGCTGGTCTGAGCATGAGAAGGCCTGTGCCCCTTGAGTCATTCGAGGAACCATTACTTTATCTGCCTTGCCTGTGACTCAGTGTTCTAATAAACCTTCCACAGGAACCTTCTCTGGCTCCTTAAGGTCATGTTAAAGGACAGAAGGACAGACAGCAATTTAGTCATCAGAATGTGGGAGAGGCAATTCTTCCAGTTTTCATGCATTGAGAGTTTAATGATGAAGGTCTTGCTGGACTCAGATTGACATGGGACTGTTTTGTTTTCCAGTTTCTTCTGTTGAATTCCTTTTTACCCCGGTGCTGCCCAGTGTCCTCTCCATACTGCTGGTCACTGGTTAATGGGTCCACAATGGCTCAGTTGTGCCCTTAGTGCATGTTAATTTGAATCCTATTAACCTCCTACACAGCTGTGGCTTCTGAAACTTCCCATGCCTGGTGAACATTGTAGGTAGAAGCACCTGTATGTAGTAATGACTATGCTGTTTTTACTCATTCTGTTGGATATTGGCACTGTGTAGCAAATTGCTTTTGACATTTCTTCAGGACATGAGTTAAAATGAAGAGGTACTTTGCCTCAATTACAAGTTGTGAATATAACTGCTTTGGGAAATCGGGGACCTCTTAGCGCAGACATAGAAATTGTGTGTTACGGCAGTGTGATGGGCAGCTGCTATAGTTAGCGAGGGCATGTAGTCTCCCATATCAGGAATCCATCAAGGAGCTGATACCCAGGGTAGTTCCTGGCAGGGTTTCAAATGAACCTCCATACTTGCAGTTGGTGTCTACACCGATATTTAGTTTGGGACTTGGTGGTGGGTAAACGGCAGGTCCAGTATGATTTGTCTTGGAGCTGCTGTTAAGTGACAGTTTCTCTTTCTCTGTCTGGTCCAGTTTTGACACTTTTCTTTGCAGAAGGTGCCGTGCAGATATCTCTTCCAGAACTCACTCTGTGCCATTACAAGATGTGCTCGCCTTGGTCGCGTGCCACCTGTGATGGCAGGATGGGCTTTGAAGTAGAGCATCTGGGGGGGACGGCACTGACTCAGCTATTCAGATGGTTCTCCAGTGCTGACTCATCAGGGTGGGGTTATAAGAGCAGGGTCATGCTGAAACAATCTAGCAGAGTGCCCCAGTTTAAAAAAGGGGAGGGACTTAACTTGACAGGTTAACCTACTGAGGTGAGCTCTCTCAAGGGCAGGTTTAACAGGTAGCTGCTTAGAGTGCTGTAGCATTTTAAGGTCATATTTGTGTTGGCACCTGTTCAACTTTTTTTTTTTTTTTTTAATTTAGCGAGGTCAAATACCAAGGTTTAAATTTAATTCCTTTATTATTCCCATTTAGAAATAATGAGGTACTCCACTACACTGCAGTTAGGTGTCTGTGTAGCGGCACAGTATGTCAGGCAACGGCATCGTTTGTACTTTTGGTCTCTTGCGGCTCCGAACTTCACGCTGTCATGTACGGGAAATGTACAATATGCTGAGCTTGGGAAATGTGGTGTTGTTTTTTTGTGGTGATTTTTATTGACTTCATAACTTATAAAGTTTGTTGTGTTCTTCCATTGAAGGAGAAAAAAAAACATTTACTGTGATTTGTTTTGTGACACTTCAATGTGCTGATGTGGCTCTTTACTGACATTTTAACCCCCCCCCCCCCATACATACACTCCAGCTTGTGGAATGAAGCAGATTTCTGTGAATTTGGAGGACATTCCAGGAGCACACAGAAGCATGTTTAACAGCACTATGTCCCGTCTCTCTGTCTGCTTTGTGCACGCATGTGTGCACACGTAGGCACATGTATTACACGCTCACGCTCCGGTCTTCTGAAAATCCCCCCATTGTGAACAGAGATGGAACTGAATTCTGTGCCTGGGGGGCTGTTGTATATTCAATATGTTGAGTGAATCTAGAAGCCTCGCCACCCCCATTCCTAGCACTAACATTTTCCCATCCTCTTCTCTTCAATCCCTGTCTTCACAGAGGCTGGGAAAGCGAGTGCATGTCATGCTAAAACATAGCTGCCAGCCAGCCCCCCCCGGCATGCTCACACACCAGTGTTCAGCTACCCCCCACCAGCATAGGCTGATTCTCTCTGGTGGGGGTGGGAAGGAGGGTTTAGCTTGGTGGCCACTCCTTCCTTATCATGTGAGCACGTGCAGACTTGACTGACATTTTGCTGCCAGGCCGGGCTTTTAAATTATTGATCAAGGGTGTATGAGTGTGTGTGTTTGTGTGTCTGTGTGACTAACACACTGTGTTGCACCAGCACAGTGAAGGTGTGGAGCCCTAGTTAAATTTTAATCATTTGGAGTGTGACCACAAGCTCTTTGAGTCCCCCCTATTTTTTGTACCTGTGATTTAGACACCCGAGTGTTATCGTTGCTCAGGGTCCCAGACTGAAGCTACAACTCATGTAACTGTAATTCCTATGAGTTCCCATGGTGATGGGGGGCCTTTTTCTCCTCCACATTTAGTATGCACTAAAGCACTCCAACTGTAGACCTACTCACCTGCCTTCATCTAACAGGCGAAACTTGGCAATCACCACCCCAACAAGTGCCTGTTATTGTTGAGTATTTCAGAATGCCCCCACCCCCATAACCTTAGTCTTCCCCACTAAAACACTTTAATAGGCTTGTAGAGAGCTCTCGGGACTGGATTAATTGTGGTTCATTTTCCACAGCACTCTGATTTTACTGGGCTCAAGAGGAGGGGGCAGGAGTGGTGAGACACCCCCATATTACAAAGATGAAAGGATGTGGCCCCTTCATGTTTGTGTCAGTGGGGTCCAGCGTTTCCACAGCTCTGCCCTTTGACCTTATTATTCAGCACAAAGTGCTTCACTCTCTACTCTCATAGTGCCTCTGCTGCCGATGTGGCGTGTTGCTATGGCGACTGCTGTGCCGCGGCTCCTACGCAAGCTTGTTCTGCGGTGTGCGATGTGTCAGTTTTATATCACCCCCGATTGTTTGTGCCATCGCAGTGTCTTAAAAGCTTGTGAGGGGTGCAGGTTGGGGTTGCACGCTGGGGTGCTTTGGCGAAGCAGCGTAGCGTAGCGGCGCGCAGCACACGCATGGCGCGTGTTGTCACATGTGCGAGTGACACAGCACCTC
Source organism: Chitala chitala (assembly GCA_025773905.1). Lineage (NCBI taxonomy): Eukaryota > Metazoa > Chordata > Actinopteri > Osteoglossiformes > Notopteridae > Chitala > Chitala chitala. Next base: position 2,441 of record JABJVR010007336.1, on the reverse strand, counting down.
GTGTCCCATGGTGTCGGCTGTCAGGCTAGCTGTGATTTAATGTGTAAAATCGGCTCGGATAAATGGCGCGGAACTCACAACATTAAAGCTTAATACTGCAGTGCGCGTTTTTGTCGTGTGTTTAACCACAACACACACAAGCACAGCGTTAGTGTAAAGATGAAGGCAGTTTGACATCAGCTGTAAAAGATTAGGCACCAGTCACTTTTCTACACCTGGGATATAAACAGGTAAACACCCCCAGTCTGGGGAAATCATGGCGTGAGACGTCCGCCTTTTTAACACCACTGTTGCACTACCTGTAAGAGGAAAGTGTTCAGGCCTGAAGGCTAACTGAGGCAGCTTTCAGCTCGGTGACTGTTCCTCAGTCCCCACTCCCTGTTGTGCGTCAGACGGCTGGCCTCTGTGCGGACACTTTAGTAAGCGACGGTGCATCCCCTCGCAGGGTTACGTAAAGCCCGATTAGTCAGACACATGGAGATGCAGCCTAAAATGCATCGTAACTGGCCCCCCCCATGTGCTCATCTTTAGACTGATGCTTATAACTCCATCAGTGATGGCTGTTACCTAGGTAACAAACGGTCAAAGCGCTGTGGTTGTGAGCTTGGCATAATCAGACTATGACAGGAATTGGCACTGTCTGGAGATTGGTATACACAGGACAGCGTTACAAGAAAGCGGGAAATATTTAAATACTCATCAGCCTTCCTCCGTTTGTAGAGTCAGCGGTCTCGATATTGTTTTCTCTGTACATTCTCTGTCTATTTATTAACTTTGGTTTAGAACATGACCCCGTGCAGATGCAGTGAGTATGACTCCATTGGTTCCATTTCATTTAATTTTATTGTAAGATGGGGAAATATCTTGCTAATTGGAACAGTAAAGACAAACATTCAGGGTAAAGAAGTGCGTAACACTAAATCATAATGGCAGTAATGTGTATGTGTGCGTATTAATAGAGCACTGAAGAAAATGGAACAAACAAATGAATAAGGTCCTTGCAGGTGTGTGTAAAAAAAAAAAATAATAATAATAATAATAATAATAATGATGATAAAAAAAAAAAATCATGTGGCCAACTTACAGTAAAAGCGTACAAGCCACTTTTGTATGAACTTTACCAACCTTGTAAAAATGCTTCAGCTTTCGGCTTTTCTGTTTAAATGTTAAACATTTTGGAAAATGCTTTAACTGTTATAAATGATTCCTAACCGCTGTATACCTGAGATAGTGACATTGCAAGGACCCCTGGTAGCCGTCCTTGTAGTGCCCATAAAGAATTATTATTATTATTATTATTATTATTTATTTATTTATTTATTTATTTATTTTTGTGCGTTGAATGGGGACGCCCTGTTACTTTGGTAGTGTTGTTTATTACTGTCCACTTTCAGTTTTCATTGTTCCTGATTAACTTGTACTGTATGTATATCGACGTTTTTTTTTTTTTTTTTTTTTTAATTTTTTTTGTAAGCTTTAAAAGTTTTGGCAACAGTGTAATAGACAAAAAACGGATTTTTATTTTCAGGTATTACTTTTTTAAAAATTA
>JABJVR010007335.1:0-11624 GCA_025773905.1 Chitala chitala | reverse complement strand
CAAAAAAAATTCAAACATAAATATTTAGATACACACATTTATTTTTGTGAGTGCACACACACACACACACACACACACACACACACACACACACACACACACACACACACACACACACACACGCATCCACACAATCGGAGACAGTTTGCAGACTTTCACATAAGAGTGCTGAAACAATCTCAAATGGAGTTAGACTCTCCATGCATGCAATGGAAATGGAAAAATGGTAAGAGCTACCACAGTTATCAAGGCACACACAGTCATGCAGGTCCCTGCACATTATAGATAACTGTACCATAAACAACAAACTTTAGCTAAACAAGATGCTAAAGACAAAGGTGTATTGAATATGTTTGTATATAAATCTAAATATAGTTTTTGTTTGTTTTACAAATGAGAAAAGTGAAGAAAATGTATTTCAGGATCGTTGTCAACATGACCTCTGCTGCATGTGCATATATGCATAGCTTGTATAAATGAATGTGTGTGTGTATGTTTATTTTAATTTACTTCATTGCTCTGTGCTCATGGTGTCAGTGTTTTAGTGAAAATAAACCCTGATGCTGTGTACCTGATTTAAGGATAAAATTGCACCCAGAGTCATTACCGGTCTGGAGTCATTACCAGACCGGAGTCATTACCGCAGTGGAGTAAGGGATGATTAAGGCCTTGTGATGTGCTATAATGGGCAGCCATAATGGTGGTGGATGGCAGATAGGAGAAGAGGTGGGTGGGTGGGTGGTGAGGTGTGGTGGTGATTTCATCTCTTCCCTTAGCCACCACCCCTACTCCCACCCGTGCCCCCACCCCCATCTCCATGCTGCCTGACAGGGAGACATGGCAGTACGATTATTCAAAATTAGATTTTCACACTCCAGTTAGCTCACATTGGCAGCCAGCTGCGGGAACTTATCCACATTCCTTCTCTGGATGACACTAAAGCTGTCTAAATTCATAAGGTGAGAAAGCAGACGCACCGGCATAAAGAAGATATAATGATATAAATAGGAATGTGTGTGTGAGCAGGAGGGCATGCGTGTGTGGACGTCCGCATGTGCAAAATGTGTACTTAATGAGAGTGTTTGTGGGTGCGGGCATATGTGTGTGTGTGTGTGTGTGTGTGTGTGTTGTTTGTTTCTGAATGTGTTTTTGCATATGTGTATAGGTGAGTGTGTGTCTGTGTGTGTATTTGTATGTAAATGTTCATTTGTGAGTGTTTGTGTATGCATGTGCATGTGTACGTGTGTGTACATGTGTGTTTATTTGGGTGTGTGTGTGTGTGTGTGTGTGTGTGTGTGTTTGTGTCAAGCTTGTACTGAGGACATGAGTGAACAGGAGGCCTGACTGATAGCACGGTGCAGACGTGATGTGGATCACAGCTTCTGCCACCCGATGACTCTGACAGCACATTAAACGAAGGCCACCTTATTCGCACCCGGAGCCAGCACGATGTCATCACCTCCTGTATGACCTTTCCAATGCCCAGAATAACCTAGACACTCTCGAAGCTGTTGCACGCAGTAAAAACTCCCTGACAGTATTTTCACTGCCTATAAAAGCTTCAAATAAAGCTTCTTTCTGTTGAATGCTTAAGGCTGCAAGCGGTGGTAAAGAATAAGCCATCTGAACATACCTCAGTAGAGCTCTATAAGTACATATATCAGAACAACTGTTAATGTAATTATAATTAACAGGAACATAAACTTGTGAGTTAATGTTTTTCTGGGAGACACAGAAGATAGGAAGAGGAATCAGTTCCTAGTGTTGTCACACCACCATAATCTCCAATATGTCTGTGGGTTCCAGTGTCTTACTCCTTTCCTTGTGGGTGTCTGGCCTTGAGTCGTGCGCGTGACATTCTGTCGTTACTGTCTTAATGGAGCATCTCCCACACCAGCCAGCCCAGGCTCGCTTCCTGACATTCCCTGGTGTAACAGGCCTGGCTGAGACCTGACAGCGCATGACGTAACTGTCAGAAGGCTCCAATTACCACCAATCTGCACATGGGACTGGGCTCTGTCCTAAGTGCCAGTTTACATGGTATAGAGAGAGGGAGAGAGGAAGACAGAGAGACAGACAGACTGACAGACAGACGGAGGCAGAAGGAGTGTTCGCATCTTCTGACCCATCTCAATGTAGCGTTGTGCAAAAAAAAAAAAATGCAGAACAGATTTAATCAATGATGTATATTGTACTTTTTAAAATTTTAATTAGTTAATTACATTAACATCAAAGTGGAGTTTTACTTTAAAAGAAGTTATGCACATTTGTGAAATTGTTAAATTTGTGTTATTGTTAGAATAACAAAAAGCAAGACTTTGCTGGACTTAGTGATTTATGTCATCAGCAGAAAAAAATTTCAAAATGTACATGATACTGACAGCTCCATGAATAACATGGCACCGTTTTTAAATTTACATTTTGAAAGAAAACAGAAACAGTCAACTGGATTTTACAGTAATAATTAGATAATTGCTGTAACCAGAGTAAATTAGCTTTAAGTTTTATCTTTTTATATAACACATTTTGAAGAAATAAATTTATGTGCTTATATCAGCAAGTTCATTAAATATCATTAGCAAAGAGCTGAAATTATTCATTCTTCATGATCAAAGCTCCACAGATTAAATTATGGTAAAATGGTACAAAAATAAATCTGAAATTTCAATTTTAATGTTGTTTAATTTTGTTTAATGACAAAGCTTTCCTGTTCCTAAAGAAAAACCATAGAGGTTCATTCAATCTATTCATGCTCATACTGTGAGTAGGTCAGAGGATAGACAGTGTACAGGGAAGAGGACAGTACACAGGGAAGAGGACAGTGCCTAGAGAAGCAGACAGTGCACTAGGAAGAGGACAGTGCCTAGAGAAGTGGACAGTGCACAGAGAAGAGGACAGTGTACAGAGAAGCAGACAGTGCCCTTGGACGAGGACAGTGCACTTGAAAGAGAACAGTGCACTTGGAAGAGGACAGTGCACTGGAAAGAGGACAGTGTACAGAGAAGCAGACAGTGCACTGGGAAGAGGACAGTGTACAGAGAAGCAGACAGTGCACTGGGAAGAAGACAGTGTACAGAGAAGCAGACAGTGCACTGGGAAGAAGACAGTGTACAGAGAAGCAGACAGTGCACTGGGAAGAGGACAGTGTACAGAGAAGCAGACAGTGCACTGGGAAGAGGACAGTGTACAGAGAAGCAGACAGTGCACTTGGAAGAGGACAGCATACAGATGACACAACAGACAACTTGATACATTTAGTTGCTTGGTGATTTTCAAAAGTAAATAGAACATACGTGTGTGCTGATCCCTATTATAAAAATATTTCCCATTACTTTTAGTCTATATTTGCTTAGAGAATATTTCTGTTGAAACTGGCTTATCTAGTACAGTACATTTCTTGTAATGTGGAGATTTGAATTAGTAAGGTTTAAGTTCCAGGTCTGTTAGTCTCCAACTGCTGCAGAACAAGTTTCCATCTGAAAAAACAAACCTCTTGAACGAATGTTTTGGAATTCACAGACTTGACAAACAATGCCTAGACAATGCCTAGACCTTCTACACAGATGTGATGTGATAACACATCGCTGCCCCTAGAGGGCACAGTTGAGGATCACTTTGTCTACAAGACTGTATTTACATACCCAGAAGCCCATCCCCTCCTTCCAATGCACTCAGGGGTGTATGAGGTGAGATGAGATCACTAAACGGCAGCCAGTCTGCCCACTCCAAACAATGTTATTGGTACTTAAGATGGCAGAGAAAGTGCGGGGTAGGTCATGAGTCCGCTTTAATGGCTGGGCGCTGGTGCTGTCATCATGTATGGAAATGAGTGTAATGAGAGAACAGCTGCTATGTTGGCCCACATTGAGATTAACCATAAACTGCCCAGACCGTACATCTGGTAGAGAAAACGTGAAACACTGTTGGCTCCTGTTAATAATAAAACTTGGGAGAAAATAATACTACCTTTTTCTCCATGCTGCATATGGTAAATTAAGCAGCTGAACTTCAAAAGTTCCCAGACTGAAATTACACAAGGAAAACATTTAACCTAACTGGCTTCATAATTTGACCTCAGTAAAACATCTGTGAAAAAATATACTTAAGAAAGTGCTATTTAACATTTCATATATGAAATGCAGCAAATTATTTTAAATCATCAGCAAGAGGCATAATATTTTCAAATATTACAATAAACTGTATCAAGGGTGATACTGAAAAGCAGTGAACAGGTGAGAAATAACCGTGACTGCTTATATCTATAATATGAAAGCGTAATGAAAAACACTTTTAGAGCATAAAGTTTTAGCAGAATTGTCAGTCTAGTGTGCATGTTGGTAGGTATTCAGCTCATGTTGTGACAAATGCTTATGGTAATGTGGCGGTGGTCTGTTTCTAATATGAGAATTGGTAATATGAAAGGTGTGCTGTAGAACTGACAGCTAAGCCAGCTGCATGGCTTTGACAGGGTTGATTTTGATTGGCCAGTGTAACAACAAATAGAGCAAAGGCTCAGCACTTGGCTCCTGATTTTAATTCAAACACTTTCCTGACTTGTGCAAGTTCATGCCATGGGAATGCTAGCATCCATATGGCCTTGAGCTTATCGAGTTTATACTTTTTTAACACCCCCCCCCCAATACATACAAACTCATAGATACACACACACACACACACACACACACACACAGTACCTCTGTTATTAATTCATTACCTGTCTTCTTGTTTCCTTATATTCCCATCCTGAATCTTATACATTTTACTGCTGTTACATTTGTGGTTTTGGTCTTCATCTTCTTCTGCATCAGATGTAACTGATTTTTTTTAATAAAGGGTTTTAGTAACCATTTATCGAATTTCATTTTATTTAAATTTACAGTCTTTTTCCAGGTCGACTAATTGGTCTCCCTCTAATTGCCTCATAAAGATTTGTTCTGGGAGATGAATTGGAATGAGAGGCAGAAAACAGGCTGGATCTCACGACCTGGGCCAAGATACTTTTATGTGTCCCATTTAGATCTCAGGATATTTACGGGGGGTACAATTAAAGCAAACTGCCTCGCTCAGGGGTACATCAGTTTTATTTTATAAGAGAGAACTAAGTCTGGATGCAGAAAACAGTTCACCATCTCAAGAAAACCCTGAGAACATCCCGTCATAAAAGGTCTGGCAGGAAAGTTAGGCTTGCTCCCACAGTGCTGTAACTGTCAGCACTCAGCACGTCACCCAGGCATGCTGAAGAGAAATGTCGGAGTGGTCACAGACACACACAGCACTAGTCAAAGTTCCAAAAGCACTCATATGTTCATGTTCCGCCTTGAACCTGTCTGGATTGAAAACTGCGTGTTGCATGAAATATCGCATGTAACGTTCCACGTTAGTGTCAGTGCAGTTGTCACACAGCATATTGGGAATTGTAAGAACGTCTCAGGTCATATGTATGTTATGTGTGTCTGGTTTACAGGAACCTGGTGCTTTAATATTGCATGGTATGATACAAGTAGAAGAAAACAATTATTTAATTGAATGGTTTTATTTCAGTTCAGTTTCATTTTAATAGACACTATCTTGACATATTTATCCCAAAATGCTTAATTAACTACAGACAGATTAAAGCATGTGCAGCCATCATTAGTTGAAATTCTTAGTTTGTCAAACAAGAAATAAGGAAGTGTTCTGTCAGAAATATACAAATTCCTCTTGACAGACCACTGCAGCAACTTTTTTGGTCTCAAGAACCTGAGGAACCTTTAAAAACAGAAGTTTAATAATAATTAAATATAGTATTAGTATTAATACTAGAAATAATTAGTTTTGGCAGTCAAATGATTTGGCACACTCTCCTTACGGTTTTATTTATATTTTTATTTAGTGAAAAACTACTTCATCATATGTGATAATTTGTTGAGTGTAAGACATATAAACACTAAAAATAGAATTTTATAGTCCTAACATCACCTCCTACCAGTCCTGGCACCTGTTTATCCTTTTCCATTATTTAATTATCGGTTTCCTGTTAATCCTTGTTCATAAAACCCTGCAAATATAAGTTTAAATGGTCACAAAGTAGCATGTGAATACAGTGTACTGTGTACTTATGCTCAGCAGTTTAACTAACAGGTGGAACACTAACTCAAGAAATAGGACACAAAAATTGAGGTGTTTGAACCAGAATTTCAGGAAGTTAAAACACCCTTCAGAAATGTAGTAAGTAATTCATGCAAACATTTCAAGCAGCAGGAAATCAGTCCAAGAGTCTAAACATGCAGCGGCAGTTGAAACTGTCACAAAGGTAGTCAAGAGCAGGAAACCCTTGCAGATGAATTCAGTTGCTCAGGAACAAAAGATGTAGAAAAGTTACCAAGCATGAGCAATGGCATGGCAATAGCTTACAAATGACCAGTACAGAGACTGCAAAGAAGCAGAGTTACAACAGGAGGTGGTGAGCAGGTGAGACAAGTGAACTGTTAAGCAGAAAACAATTCTCCCAAATGAGAACAGGTGGATGTGATTTATGGTTGAAGTGTTTGTGGATGGGCTGCAGCTGAACCTTAACTGGGAGGTAGTGTTACAACATTTAATGAAAAACAAAAACTCTTACATTATTCTTTCTGAAAGCAAAAGAGCCTCATTTCTGTGGTAGAATACAATAAAAGCATTCCTCTTCAAGGATATGTTGCATTTGACATAACGTCACGTGTCTCAGAAACTGGCATCCGCGGCAGTAAGTCGCCTTTTCTGTTAGCGGTGCTACACGTGCCAGATGCAAATGTGGAGCAAGTATTTTAACACAGACCGTGGACAAACAAAAATCGCACGTGAAGGAATATTCAGTGGCTGAGAGCCCAAGTAATATCTGCAGGCTGCAGTCTTTGAAATGAACCCAAAGAAAATCTGCATGCAAAATAGACCAGGAGCCATCCCTGTGCAGCTCTGTGTTTGAAAAGGCAGTCCCCGTTTATTAAAAATCTATACAATATTGCATAAAGCATTTGTGCAATAAAGGTTAATGCTGTGAATGATTTGTTCATCTGCAGCAGTGGCTATTATTGCTTTGTTTTTATGACATTACTTTGATGAGCTTTGCCGAATTGCATTGTACTTACACAGCTACATAAACATCCACAGAATGTTCTGAGAAGTTTATGATAGCACACGAGCCCTAACACCAACAGAAGGAAAGCTGCTGCTGAACTCTATTGACTGTTTCTAATTGTGATTTGATTTTTGTTGCCTGGGCCTACACGTTTGATAGAGGAAGCACAATTACATGAAACTGCTAAAGCCTGTAATTAGCTGTAAGCATTATCAAGAACACTGTGTCTAAGGATATCAGTTATTTTCCTTGTTAAATTATTTTAAAGCCCATTGGAGCTATTGTAGGTCAGTAAACAGACACCCCTCTTTCCTAGTTAAGAATAAATGTTTTGGAATTCAGACAGGGAGAAAAGTACTAAGTTACTACTGATGGCCTCTCGGTTTTGGTAGAGTTCATTTTTTCTCTTTATAAAATGGAACACAATGTTTAAAACTGAACTTATATTGGCTAAGATAGCATTGCATTTCTGAGTGATGAGTCGGCAGCACCATAAAGAGATCTGGTGTTAAGTAATGTTCATATCATTCTGTCTAAGTAAGTTCTAGGCTCTTGATGAGTAAAACTGAGGCCTTCTCATTCACAGCAACAATTCAATCTGGGTAACATGTATTACACTAACATTGAAAATAGGCCCAGAGATATAGTAACAGCTGTGTAAAGCAGGGCTTTAACCATGTGACTCAGTCCCATCTGGCATACCCAAAACACTTCCCATGGCACTTCCTGTTTTCATGCTATATTTCAATGCCACTCATCTCATTAAGTTAAGGTTCTAGGCCTGGACAGCTGCCAGAGCTGATGTAGCACAGGTAAAAGCCATAGTGACAGGGAGGGAGTTATAGGGAGTTATAGGGAAGCCAAGTCCAAAATTTTTTCAGGACCATTAAGATGCAGAAAATACACCCTTTCAGAGTTATAAGCAAGTGCGAGTCACTGTCATAAGTGATATGGAATGATTTGTATCTGACTGGCTAAAACTACTCGATAATTTTGAGACTGATTGAAATCTTTGCTATGTGGTTGCCTGGGTAGCACAGTCACAAATGATCTGCCAGACATTTTGCCAAAGAGCATTTTAATGACATTTTTATGTTATTGACTGATTGTTGAAATGCTGGAATAAAAAAAATATATCAATTGTGGAATAATTTTTTATCAAGTACCACATAGGCAAAGTTTTACAAGGACTTGTCTCAGTTTAAACTAAGAGCTATTTTATATGTACTCAAAATGAACACTGTGCCAGAGGGTTTCATGTAGACTCGACAGGTAGTGCTGTGCCCTCATGTGTCTAGATATATGAATTTGCACCTGGTTCTTAGCACTGTGTGCGGATTTCCTTGTGTTCTTGTATGTGCTTTTCACCATCCTTCACATATTCCAAGCATGCGGATGGAACCTGCGACTTCTACAGGCATTGGCCCAGTGTAACTCCTATGTCTTCAATGTAACTCCTATGTCTTCTCTGTCTTCTGACAGCATGTAGTGTTCTACATTTCCAACAAACCTTGCTCATCCATGATTGTAACACCAGTGAGAAAGATAATAAGTCCCCAAAGAGCTCTTTGTGTACAAAGCATGAGAACCTCTCCTCACAGTAGACTGTCTTTACTCAGTGTACATGTCTATAAATTATTAGCTATACAATGGATCCATATATAGAATAATGCCTATTTTTTTTTTTTATCAGATTACGTTTTCAATAATGTTCTTATGTTGTGACTCTGAAGATGTTCAACTAGGAGCTATCATAGTGTGAGACAATGTCTCATTCCACCATGAAAGTTAATGGCTGTTTCTCACGTCTTTCTATGTTGAATTCACTACATTCTAGGAAATATTGCTTCATGTAATCCAAAAATGCAGAGTCTATGTTATAGTGACTTTAATAAGGAAGGTAATTCCTTCTGGGAGTTAATCTGCAGCCTTGTTGCTGAGTAAAGCTGAATTTGCCAATACACTTGAAAGATAGACATACACCGTCCATATGCTGTCATGGTTCCCACAACACCAGTAGCCCATAAAGGTAGATTGAAAGTCTTGGTCTTAATAGGGAAAAGTATACACAAGGCAGTGACATTTAATACCCATTCCATCTTCATTCACTCGCCAGGCTCCAATACATCAGGGGCCCTGCTAATGAGATTGCCGGCTTGGGTGAACCTCATTCCTGTCTAGGAAGCATAAAACATAATCATGGAGACAATTTTGGAATAATGAAAATAAACATTGGTTTTAATAAGATGAAGAAAGGTCTCTTATCTTGGAACGATAAGGCGCTTAGGTGGCTGTCAACAGAGGCAATACATCAGGAGAATCAAAGGCAAAACAGACAGTAAGGATACATACTAAAGAGGAAATGGAAGAAGAACAGCACCAGAGCAGCACTGTGGCTACTTCTGCTTTACTATGCCTCCATATGAAGGTTGAAGAGCACCACGCCAGCAATGTGGCTACTTCTGCTTTACTGTGCATCCATATGGAGGTTGAAGAGCACCACGCCAGCAATGTGGCTACTTCTGCTTTACTATGCATCCATATGGAGGTTGAAGAGCACCATGCTAGCAATGTGGCTACTTCTGCTTTACTGTGCGTCCATATGAAGGTTGAAGAGCACCAGAGCTACACTGTAGGCTAGATTTGCTTTACTGTGCTTCCATAAGGAAGAAGAACACAGGACCTGTACTATGCCATGCAGGCAGACAAAGAGAAAGAGTGCAAAACCATATTTGAGTCATGTGACTTCAGCAGGGGAACACTTCTGGAAAGCTCAAGGTTCAACAGGGATATTGAGGGACAGTCCTGGTCCCCTGAACAGCAGCGGGTTGTAAACGCTTCCATCTGTGAAGATGAGAACAGTGATAGTTCATGGAAAGAAGGTAGTCTGCAGCTGGCAAAATTGAAGGAAATGCAATATGATCTCACTCCTGTCGTCTGAGAACCAAGCCGGAGGTGATTGTCATGTTTCAGCTCAAGATTTACAGTCCACAATCCTTCCAAAAACAGATCAGAATGGGCCATTAAAATATGTTAACTTTTGGAGTGAAAAATGGCAATACTCGACACAGACCTGCCTTAAAATGCCCTAGTATGTTTTTATATCAACCTGGGAAAGATGCAAAAACTGAAACTTTACGTGTACCTCTACATTTTCATACAATTTAAAATGAAATAACACTTAGTTTTAAGTATAGCATTCTTTTGTTCCTTACTCTTTTCATTTTTTATGTCCCACATTATTGCAGTCTTGCACAATAAGACAAAATAAGTGTGACTTAAGACTGCATCAAATTTTGACTTTAGGATCTTTATAAAGGCTTAACTTGTTTCAGTGTTCATGTGCGTGCGTGTTTGTGTGTGTGAATTTGTGTGGTAGAAGGGCAGCCTTAAGCAATTGCAGTAAGTAGTATATCATTGATGGTTTCCTCCCATCAGAATAGGAGCAAGGCATTGAAGTTTAAGGTGATCATTTTAGCCTGGTTAAAGGCAACACTAGAGGTTTGAAAAAAACACAGTGAAACGTCACAAACCATTTGTGGTGAAAGCCAACATTTCCAGTCACTGCAGCCATGCTGTCCTGCTTAGCACAAAATTAAATCATGATGATGCACCTACTGTCTGTTTTCCTACACATTTACACTGAGAAGGAACAAGAAACAATCAACAACAACAACTGACAGCCAACGATTCGTTTTGAAATAATCAAACTAAACAATCCGTATTAAAATCATTATGTGTTATTGAAGAACATGAAAATGTAGTGGACAGAACAAGACTGGCATGGCCTTACGGTTGTGTAAAAAATGAAATTACAGCCTGATTAATAAAGTAAAAGGAGATGGGGGTACACTTAGTGGTAGTCCGTTTGATGATCGTTGATAATAATTTGCATTTACATGGAAGGGCAGCATTACAGAATTGCTCAGCTCCCATTTTGATCAATGTCTGCCCATTACGTGGTGATTTTATGACCAAAAGGCCTCTTGAATGTTTATTATATGAAATGTGTGCCCAGTAAGTCAAGGCTCTGTCAGGAGGGAGTATAACGAGGAAAACAATAAAGACATAAAGCATGAATCATGGCAGAGTCGTTTCACAGAGACCAGTGTTTGTATGATATGATCTGTAAATGTGCCCTGTGTGTGCCGAGTGCCTCTGAGGTCCTGAGACTCACTCAGCTGAAACCATCCATGGAAAGTTAGGCGATGCCTTTATATTTCCCCATTATGACAGGAGACATGGTGACAGCAAGCTGCAGCCCAGCCCATCGCAGAGCATCTCACTGTTTGTGGTTCTGTTGGGGATCCCATATATTCAGCCTCTCTCTCTCGGGACCCAGCTGCAGTGGGATTTCCTCATTCTTTAATCAGTCTATAACAGATGTCCTCCTCTGTGCTCATTAAAAGAACAGGTATCGTGTGCTGACCTTCCATATTATACTTCCTTAAGGGGTGACTTCTCTATCTAAAAACATATGTCTCCTTGTTAATTAAGATTTCATCTATAACATCCCTGAAAATTTTAT
>JABJVR010007334.1:0-11624 GCA_025773905.1 Chitala chitala | reverse complement strand
CAACAGATCCCAGGACAAACATCAGACATCTCGGTCCAGAAGAGTGCAGTCCTAGGAACAGCAAAGATACTGCTCAGAACCCTCAAGCTCCCAGGCCTCTGGTAGAGGACCCGAGCTTGGATGGATAAGACCGCCCGCGGAGGGCGATATATATATATATATATTAATTTTTAAAAGCATAAAAAGAGTTAAAAATGTCTTTATTAGTCTTCTAGCTGCCACTGTCTGGTCACTTTTACATTTTACATTTTACACTTTATTTTACACTTTATTTATTTAACAGACGCCTTTGTCCAAAGCGACTTACAAGGGATAATAGTACACGTGCGTGTCACAAACGAGGTCAATCAGTACTAGAGAATCTACTAACAATAAGTGCTGTCCTAATATCACAGCACAACTTAGAGAGACAGAAGGAAGAGCACAGCCACCTGTCTAAAGCAGCACCGCCTGAAAGCGGATGCTGTAGTTATATGAGAACAAACTGCAACTACTACAAGGCTAAAGATCTTCATATGTTCACGCCACTTCCTCACACTGAAGCATGACTGTTGACTACACAGACGTGAAGACTATTTTACCACAGAGGACGAGGCTTGTTAATGACAAGTATCATTGCAGTCAGGTGCTGCTAACAAGCTAGCTTTCATCCCACAGTTTGGCTCTGTCAGGTACCAGTGTTAAAAAATAAATCTTGGCAAGCTTTCTATACACAGGTGTAGTTCTGTAATTTAAAAGGTAGAACAGTGCCAAGAGGAATGAAAAATGAACAAAACCTGAGCTGTATTCAATCCGCAGTTAGTAGGAGGAATCCATTTATCAGATGGCGAATGTCCAGTGTGTGTAACTGTCTTCCCTCAATTCATTTGGAAGGTTACTCATGGTAACGTAGTTTTTTGTTTTGATTTCTGGCAAGTTTTAGTGTGGACCCTCTAAGCAGAATCCACCCAAAGAAGATAAAATTACATAACGTTATCCCTTCATTGCCTGTGGACAAAACATGACATTGCCTAACATCATCTATTGGCTCATTGGGAAATTTCTGACAGACTGTCTTACTCAGGTCAAAATGGCCCAGCTGTATACCAGAAACATCTGGCCTTACAGAGATGAATTCTCATGGTATATGACTTACAAAGACAGACTTGTTGTCAGATCATTGTTTTTGGTTTTAAAGGCTGGTCCCATCACCTATAATTAAGGGCCTGATTAAATAATGTGTGTCCAAAGAAATTAGCCTGGACCAAGTCAAAAATGTTTCAGTGGGGCATGTATGAAATTACAAAGCACAGAAGATGTGCCAGTGTCATGCTGATAGAAATCCTTATTTCCTGTTGATGACAAGTTCTACTCTAGGAGCACAGAAGATTAGGTAATGTGTCTGAGGTACCAGGTTTACACTGGCTGTATTTAGGGTCTCTACTGTGTTACTATTCCTTTTTGTATCATATGCTGCAACTGTAGCAATTATACCCAGTTTAAAATTTTCCTGAGAGCTGCATCTAATCCTGCACTCATAGAAGGTCTATGGTCACATGACTGTACTGTCCTACTCTACTAATTATTGTAGTCTTTGCGGAAAAACTGTTAAACTTGTGTCTCTCCTGGGGGATCCTGGTCCAGCCGGATTGCCTGGTTGCAAAAGAGATGATGCGGAAGTGGTAGGAAATTCACTGGTCTTGCTAACATTTCCAAAGTGGCTCACCAGTATGTTCACATATTCTGTCTTGTGTTCTGTTCACCAGACATTCTGTATTGCACTTTTACATGACCCGCTTTTCTGCCATTTCCCTGTTTGCAGATTTGTTTTCTTAGTGTTTTTCCCCTTTCTCTTTTTGCTTGTTCTTTCTCCATTTTCCATTCTATTGTGCCACTTTCACATTCACACATTTTCTCCTTTGCTTTGGTTATGTTAGGTAGTGATACTAAGGACACATACCTCACATACCTTTGGGAATAACATTTTTATCAAAGACAGAGATAAAGAATCAATTACATCACTGTTCTAAAGACAGTGCTATTCCTTGGCAACTACTGCTGCTACAATAGATTGTAGAAGGCTTGTTTTCTTTTCTTATTATAAATCATTTCTTAATTTCAGATGGAATGCTTAGGCTTTTATGGGAGAGGATGTGTTCATACTCCTCTTTACCTTGGCTGCTGAGTTAGCAGTGCAAAATAAAATTTAGTGTCAGATGGTGATCTGGAGCACAAAGAGTCTGGAGCTGTTTGGGCTTAGATACTGGGAAACATGGGATCTACATCAAAGTGAGCACCAAAAAGAAACTGGGCAGAAGTAACAGGGGGATGGCTGGACACTGGGAGGTTTATAACAGAGAGATGGGGTGGAGACTGGGAGATGTATCACTAGGAAGCAGGATAGAGATGAAGATGTGTCAAAGGGGGATGGGGTGGTCAGTGAGAGATGTGTGAAAAAGAGGTGAGGTGAACAATGGGAGATGTGTTACAGGGGCATGGGCTAGACAGTGAGAGATGATGTGTCACAGGGAGAGGGTGGAGACTGGGAGATGTGTCACAGGAAATGGGGTTAGGTGGGTGGTGAGAGATGTGTCAAAGGGAGGTGGGGTATAGGGTAGACATTAGGATATGTGTCATTGGGAGGCAGCCTGGAGAAAAAGATGTGTCACAGTGGGATGAGGTGGCCTCTGCAAGATGTATCAAAACCAACTCTGCAGAATATTGCTGTATATGTTTGGTCTGAGCCTGAAGCTGGGGAAGGTGCCACAGCTGTGGAAGACATCTTGCGTGGTATCGGTACCACAGATGTCTCACCCAAAAGACTTCGAGGACTACAGACTGGTGGTGCTGACCTCACATCTGATGAAGACGATGGAGAGGCTGGTGCTCACCCATCTCCATCCTCTGGTGAGCCAGTCAATGGACCCGCTTCAGCTCGCCTACCAGCCAGGCATCGGAGTTGAAGATGCTGTCAGCTTCCTCCTGAATAGGGCTCTTTCACACCTGGACAAGGCTGGAAGCACTGTGAGAGTCATGTTTTTTTATTTCTCTAGTGCTTTCAACACCATCCAACCTGCGCTTCTGAGGGATAAGTTGGTACACATGGGGGTAGACCAACATCTCTCTAGCTGGATACTGGACTACCTCACAAACCGACCACAGTATGTGAGGGCTCGTGACTGTGAGTCAGACATGGTTGTCTGCAACACGGGGGCCCCGCAGGGAACGGTTCTGGCTCTGTCACCTGCAGAAGTTCTCTGATGACTCTGCCATCATTGGCCTGATCACGATGACAGAGAGTATAGAGAACTGATCCAGGACTTTGTGGACTGGTGCCAGCGGAACAGCCTCCAGATCAATGCTGGGAAACCCAAAGAGCTGGTGGTGAATTTCCGCAGGCACAGGGAAAGGACATTGAGAGAGTGGACTCTTATAAATACCTGGGTGTTCACCTGAATAATAAACTGGACTGGACAGATAACACAGATGCACTCTACAAAAAAGGACAGAGCAGACTCTTTCTGCTAAGAAGACTAAGGTCTTTTAGAGTGCAGGGAGCACTACTAAAGACTTTTTATGACTCTGTGGTGGCCTCAGCCATCTTTTATGGAGTGGTCTGCTGGTGCAGCAGCATTTCGGCTGCAGACAGGAAAAGACTGGATAAGTTGATTAGGAAGGCCAGCTCAGTTCTGGGGATGCCACTGGACTCAGTACAGGAGGTGGGAGAAAGAAGGATGGTAGCCAAGCTATCATCTTTGCTGGAGAACGACTCCCACCCCCTGCATGACGGAGTGTCATCCTTGAGCAGCTCCTTCAGTGACAGACTGTTACATCCTAAGTGTCTGAAGGAACGATATCAAAGGTCTTTTCTCCCTGCTGCAGTCAGACTTTACAATCAGAGCTGCTCTAGCGAACCATTGATCACAACTAGACACTGCTGTTTGTGCAATAAAAAACCCACAGTGCAATAGCTTGTATGATTGTGTATATATTTGTGTCTTTGATATATTTTTTACTTTCCTTACATATTCTTTGCATTCTTTGCATTCTTTCTTTGCTGCTGTAACACAGAAATTTCCCCAGTATGGGACGAATAAAGGTTCATCTTATCTTAAAAAGATTGGTTGACGATGGGCGATGTGTCAAAGGGAAGTGAGGTGGCCACTAGTAAATGTGTCGTTGTGGTCAGAGAGAATGTGGAAGGGCATGTCAGGGCATTTGTTTTAAAGAGATGACCAGGAAAACCATTGTTTTCTGTGAAAGGGGGAGTCAGGTCCACTTAGACAGAGAGGGGACCCATGTGCATATGGAAATTTGAGAGAAAAGGTAGTTCAGTTCAATTTATCCTTTACCTGAAAATATGCAAACAGAATGTCCTGTGAATAGATGGATGGATGGATGGATTGGTTGGTTGGTTGGTTGGTTGGTTGGTTGATTGATTGATTGATTGATTGATGGACCAACATTTCTTTATTAAACACCATACATTCTGACATACATTGATGAACTAGCTACAAGGGAGTCATTGATACTGATGCTTTGTCTAAGGATGTTGTACCACTGCAGGGAAATGAAGGGGCACCTGGGACAGATGGAGACCCTGGACTAATGAGTGACATTGGAGACAAGGTAATCAGTTAACAGTTCCCCAAGAAAATATATGACCAGACTGCTCAGAAACACACTCAATAGCTACAGATATGGTCAAACTGGTCTGTTACAATTCCTATAACTATAAAGGCGGAATTGTTCTTTAGTTATCTACATACCTACAGAAATGGTGACCTTGCTCTGTAGACAGATGCTGTGCTCTGTAACAGTCCCCGAGAACCATGCAGATCGTTCTGTAGCAACTTCTAATGCTCTTGGAGATGGATTATTAGATGTTAACCAGCCATAAACTACCTTGTATGTCCTCCATGGCAGGGTGGCCCAGGGGCCAAGGAAGTGAAGTCACAAGGGTGACCCTGGCAGTGAGTTACAGAGGAATGGTGTGAAAATGAAAGAGAGAAGCTCAGTCAATCCTAGGGGTAAAGTCTGGTAGAACAGTGTTTAAACAAGCACACAAGCCCATTTCTTCTTCTGTGTACAGTGTATAAGGAATTCTTGAATTAATATCTAACTGTCCCTCGAATAATAAAATAAGTACACCAGCTGAAAAGGCTTACACAGTAGTCTTTTTTAGCAGACGAGAGAAGCTACACTGTGTTTGCAGTCGTGTTTTTGATGGGTGTGAGGTTGTAATGGTTTTATGATAGAAGATTTAAGGTCTCTTAAAGCTGTTGGTGAAATGGGTAAAAAGTCATATTTATTCCTCTAACACAGTTCTTTGGCTGTAGAATATACAGTAATTTAATTTACTGTCACTGCCTGATGTATGTAATCACACTCTGATTGCATGTGCTGTTAAAAAGCTGAAAGCTGTGTTTTGTTAATATAGCCCTGTGTGACCTAAATGGGTGACCACTACTGGAAAGAATGCATATTGCAGCACAGATTTGAACAGACGAAACTGAGATAAAAGAGGGCATTAGTTGCCCAGCGATGTTTTATGGAGACATATGCACCAAATCTGCAGTTAAATATTATATATATACGTATATTGTATTATATTTGTGGTACATGTCAAATACGTATTCACAATATCACACAATTTCACAGATGGATCACACAAACAGATAAATAAATAAACATTTAATCTATAGTGCTGACAGTATACCATACAACTCACAGAATGGAGAACTGGGGATTTAAAAAATATTTTCACAGACTGAACCAAAGTCCAGTAGACAGCCAGGACCCCCATTTAGGAAGTAGGTGTGGTGAGACTCCCACATTTCTCAAGAATATGTCATCTGATCTCCTGGGCTTCTGACCAGAAAAGAGGCAGGGAGACTGACTGGCCAGGTGTGGAATCTTGTAATTTTTTAGCACAGAGTGCTGTGGCTTCAGGAGTAACTAATAGGCAGAGCTTTTGGTGACATGATGGTGCTCATGAGACAGGTCTATGAACAGCAACACGTGTGTGAGAGGCAAAACATCACACTGATGAGAACAGAACACCTTTATAGGACCTCATACTGTCTGCTAGGAGGGAGTCACAGAGCTGGCTGTGGGAAGTACAGCTGTATGGCCTTATAAGTCACAGACAAAAAATTCAAAGTGCCAAGAGCACGAACGATTTGCTCTCATAAAACTCCACAAACATTTGACCTTCCAGATGTGAACTGAACCAAGACTTAGTAATAGGTGTGTGAGTGTTGTGCTGTTTGTGCTGTTGTCTGACTTTAAACAGATACTACCACTAGCAACTAATAAATAAATGAAAAACAGCTAGCATGCGTAACCCATAAATTGAGGTGTAATTACAAGGATGTTGTGTTTTTTCCTCTCAGGTGACGAGAGGACAGGAGTCAAAATGTTGTTTCAAAGTTTATTTATTAATTAAAAGTAAATTTAAGAGCAAATATTGCTGACTGAAGTGATGTAGAAACAATACAGAGGAATACAATAAATAAAAATGAACTGTTTCAGAGAAAGTTAAAAGCAAATGAATAAAAATGAATTTTGAAATAAGACTTAGAAATGTTAGTTAGAGTGACAGATACTGTACATGGTCAGAGAGCAGATTATTTTAAAGCCTCAAAATAACTACCACAAAGCCACAGATGCCACAGAGCTTTAGACAAACACATGAAACTGATGATCTGAGTATGTCAAAGGTATGAATATGTGTGATATAAATTGGAACCAACTCATGTAATGCTTTAAAAATAAACAGACGTTTTATAAATCTGCTCCATCTGACTTATAGCCAATACAGAGACCATGTGAGAAATGTTATCTTTTCCTTGTGCCAAACAGAAATCTAGCCAAACTCTTAAGGTGTAACTGGTGATGGAACAAAGACACATGGCAATAATGTAAATGGGGAGAAATTTAACCCCTCCTCGAACTGCCACCTTAAAGTGGTGGAGGGGTTTGAGTGCCTGAATGACACTAGGAGTCATGTGGCCAGGACCTAAATACCCCTGGTAAGGTCTCCCAAGGCAAACAGGTCCTAGATGATCAAGTCAGACTAAGAGCAGTTTATAAGCCCCTTATGGATAGAAAAACATCAAAGAGTATTACGTTGCCTGGATTACCATTACTGGGGCCCCACCCTGAAGCCAGTCCCGGGGATGGGGCACACAGGCAAGCGCCTGGTGGTTGGACCCATGCTCACGGGACCCGGCCATAAGGAGCTGTGGCCGTAAGGTGCCTGCCATGGTGGCAACCCCAGAACCCGGTGGTGGACACCGGAAGTAAGGGATGCTGTCAAGCTGAAGAAGGAGTCCTATCAAGCATGGTTGGATTGTGAGACTCCTGAAGCAGCCGACGAGTACCAGCAGGCCAAGCAGGCTGCAGCCCGAGTTGTCACGGAGGCAAAAACTTGGGTCTGGGAGGAGTTCGGCGAGGCCATGGAGGAGGACTTTCGGTCGACTTCGAGGAAATTCTGGCAAATTCTGGGGATATTGTGAGATGGTTGAAGGAGTATTTTGAGGATCTCCTCAATCCCACCGACACACCTTCTGTAGAGGAAGCAGAGGCTGAAGACTCAGAGGTTGATTCATCCATCACCCGGGCTGAAGTCACGGGGGTAGTCTGCAAGCTCCTCGGTGGCAGGGCACCGGGGGTGGATGAGATCCGCCCTGAATAACTTAACTGTCTGGATGTTGTGGGGTTATCTTGGTTGACTTGCCTTTGCAACATAGCATGGCGGTTGGGGGCAGGACCTCTGGACTGGCAGATGAGGGTGGTGGTCCCTCTTTTCAAGAAGGGGGATAGGAAGTTTATGCCAGAGTGCTGAGAGGAGAATCATCATTCTCTTTTGCTTATATATGCTTCTATTGGGATCCATCCTGAGCAAGTATGGCATCTTCTTTCACTGTTATGCTGATGACACACAGATTTAATTGCCCTTAAAGAAACATGGTGCAAACAATTCCATTAGGTCCCTCCTGGCCTGTTTAGATTACATCAAAGCCTGGATGTCCCTTACCATTGTGAAATTAAATGAAAACAAAACCAAGATTGTGATGTTTGGGCACACTACTGGATCTCATTAGTGGTTCTGCTGCTTTAACACCCTTTTGTAAACCACACACAAGAAATTAAGGGGTAATATTTGATAACTTTTACAGATAAATTCGGGTTGTCAAATTGTGCTTCTATCAGTTGCAGATTCTAAATTTAAGCTCTTTTTATTCTTTATAGACTTTGAAAAAGTGACCCAACTTCTTGCATTGATTACTGCAATTCTTTTTATGCAAGTATCAACACGTCCTCATTTCCCCTCCTGGAGCTGGTCCAAAATCCTTTGGCTAGACTTCTGACGGGCCCTTGCAAACACAACCACATTTCCTTTCATCCATCCACTCTCTATAAAAAAAAAGTGAAGATCGCTCCAAATGCTTTCTATCATATATTGTGCTCATGTATTTACAATTATACATGTTTTTACATACATAAAGTGACTTTTATCTTCTGAATAGAAGATAAAATCTTCTCCAAACCATACCACTTCTGTCTCACTGCACTGTTAAAAATCTGCTAGTAATGAACTTGTCAGTATGCTGCTGAGGGGGATTATAAAGTAACAATCAGAGCATTTAGATCCTGTGGACAAAACATGTGCAACAGGCCCAGATTAAACCCCAATACACATATTAGTCATATACACATTACTGAAATGCTAGCTTCACCAAATGTGGCCCACACCCAACTGAGGCTGGGCCACAAGAAGGAAAAGTTGGAGCTTCATGAGAAAGTTACAAGAGCCTTGGATCTGCTGCGTCTTCTGGCACCTCAAGGGTGCTGTTGCATCTTCTTGTGTCATTAAACTTCCACCTCCTACTTTTGAAAAATGTTTGTGTTTCTGGAAGGGTGCTCAGCACTGTGCTCAGCATAGCAGAGCAACACCTGTGTCCATATTCCTACCAGCACTGTGTTCAGTACAACAGAGTAGTGGTCGTGTCTATCTTCCTACCAGCACTGTGTTCAGTACAACAGAGTAGTGGTCGTGTCCATCTTCCCACCACATAACCTTCCCTTACTCAACACCACATGAGAATTTCACACGACTTCACAAAAAACATTATCAGACAATATCAGGCAAGGTGTTTAATTCACACAAGAACCTGATACTGTTACTGCAAGGAAAATACTCCCTTGAGAGTGTTTTTGAAACTTTAAGATAAAAAAAGATGTTCATACAGTATGTACATGGGATTTGAAGATGCCTGACATGCTGTTGACAGTATTTTTGCTTTTTCACAGGGAGCAATTGGCAATATGGGATCGTCTGGCCCCAAAGTAAGTCACAAAGTCTTTCCAGTTCATCTGAAATTCACCAGAAACGGGTACTATTTGCAGAAGTTGCACATAGCAAAACATTCCCACATCAGAAACACTTAACATTCCAAACCATTACAGCCTCAGCTCCTGCGTTGTTTTAAATATTAGTAAATTATGGGTCTGGAGTCTCACAGAGAAAAATACGAGTGTTTTATTTTATAGTTATTTGGAATCACTGCCCAGACTGTCAAGAAGCGTGTCTCTCTACTCTCCATGCTAACATGCACTTTTGGTTTGTCTTTGCAGGGCCAGAGGGGGGAAAAGGGAATACAGGGAACTCCTGGAACCAGGTGACTTCCAGGTGACAAAGTAAGTGTTCTTCTGGTGACCCCAGCATGCTGAATGGCTGAAGTGTTGCTCTAAGTGCTTTTTCACACAGTCAAGGGGCTGAAAGTGATTGGAGAGAGGCAGTCACAGCGACATCAACCTTCCAGTCTTATTTTTTCGTCTTCAGGGTGACACAGGGCCTCAAGGATTTCGGGGACATGAGGGGCCCCCAGGGGCCATTGGATAAGAGGTGAGTTTCCCCCATTGAATCATAGCCATGAAGATAGAGAATGTTGGGCCTGGTATCGAGTTTATATACAACATAGAACTAAGATCTCACTGTTCACCAAAGGCCACAGGTGCAAAAGTCTTGATTTTTGCTTTCTTAATTACTTTTTTGTGCCGTTACTTTGATATTTTACTTCTCTATCAAGTAACAAAAAACAGGATGATGCATCTTTTTGTGGTTCACACCTAACAAATTGTGTTTTATGATATATTTTAGTGCAACAAGTTTGGTACAGATGCAGCTAACACTAATACTTTATATGGAAAGGAAATATGGCAAAATCAGCACATGTGTGGTTAAGGGTTCAAAGTCTTTGTACAAAACTCTAGCTGCAACAGTTAGAGGCATAAAGTTAATCAGCCACACCATGAGGTTATGGGATCTGTGAACAGCAAGATGGTTTCATGCCAATTAAAGAGCACTCCACATGTCATATTTGCAGTACTTACAACTGAAGGGTCTGTGGGAGAAGTTTCCCTTCCTCTCTGTGCTTACTCAGGGTAGTAGTGGCATGCCAGAACCTGAGGATACAGGGGAGAGCCAGGAGCTATTGGAATTACGGTAATAGAAGATAAACACCTGCCATTCACTCTCACATGCTGTTAGGTGCTGCATAGAAACCATAATAAACAGGCAGTGTTATACATCACAGGGTGACCTTAAAAAATGCCAGTTGGTGTTATAAGCAAAAGGTGGTAGGATCTTGACCTGTATGTGGGGCAGCCATTTAATGAAGTTACAACTTAACATGAAGTCACATATTAGTAAAAAAAAATTCATGGACATTGGATACACGTTATTCCCATGATACATATGACCCATTTCTGTTTTTCATCATGATCCAAGAAAATGTTACAATGTGCTTTTCCAACTAGATATGGTTGGTAGAAAAACATGGGTCTCCCATATGAAACACATCTTGTATGTTTCTGGCTTTTCTGGTGTTTGGGAGGCCCAAAATTTTGGCAATTTAAGAATATTAAAATCTATTATTAACCAGTGTAACGGATGTGAAAGTGTTGCTGTGTGAATGCTCCCAGTAGTCAGATCAAGAATACAATTAGTCCCCCAAATGAGGGACTTTGGTCTCAGCAGGCTAAGGTCTTGTCTGCTAACTGTATGGGCTGTGAGGTTGCAAGTTTAAGACCCACTTGCCCCTGTAACACCAATGATTAAGAGAAAAGTGCATGGGGTTTGTTATAGCTCAGTTTTGGAAAATAACCAGCTGAGTGTGTATATCTCAAGCGCAAATCTATCATAGAACCAGAATGTTAAATCACTGTTGATAAAGATCTGGTAAGATAATTGTTTCTCTTTAGATGTTCAGGCCATCAGCTGAAACAGGTAAATGGAGCAGCAATTTATTATCGGACAGGGTTTGCAAATATACAGGGTTTTTATACAAAAAATTAGTAAATATACAATTTTTATTGAAATTGTAAAGAGACTTTATGGACACCCTATATTTTGTAATATCACTCACTTAACATCACTTAAACACTTCTGTGACTGTAGATGAAAAACACTTATAAAACACATATGACTGCCCCCTGTATCAAAAGCTGTGCAAAAAAAATTCTGAATGACCCTTCTCTCACTCTCAAATTTGATGGTGATTTATTAGCTGAGGTGGCACGGTGGCGTGGTGATTAGCACTGTTGCCGCGCACCTCCGGGCTTTGGGGTTCAATTCC
>JABJVR010007333.1:0-11625 GCA_025773905.1 Chitala chitala | reverse complement strand
CCCCCCCAGAGATGCTGTTACCTCTATAGCACCCCCTGGTGGTGCTGTTACCTCTATAGCTGCCCCTGGCGGTGCTGTTACCTGGGTACTTTCCTCCTCGGCTCTTCTTGATGAAACACACAACAAGCAGGATGACCACCAGCAAGGCAACAGCGCACATTACTCCAATGAACCAGCCCTGGGTCACAATGTCCACCTGTTCCCTGGTGTAGGCTTGAGTCACACACACACACACACACACACACACACACACACACACACACACACCATGTGACACATTTAGTTACCATTTTCTTAATTCCAATAAAAGAATGAGAGATGAGATGTGTTCCTCTCTTTGATGAGGTGTTTCAGACTCATGTAAGGAAGCACCTGGCAGAGTGAGGTATATCAGGACACCACTGACTCAGGCTAAGGCCTTGGACACACCAAGGACTCGGACACACCAAGGCTTCAGACACGCCAAGGCCTTGGACATGCTAGAGCCTCAGACACACCAAAAGCCTCGGACACACCAAGGCCTCGGACATGCTAGAGCCTCAGACACGCTAGAGCCTCAGACACGCCAAGTCCTTGGACACACCAAGGCCTTGGACATGCTAGAGCCTCAGACACACCAAGGTCTCGGACACACCAAGGCCTCGGACATGCTAGAGCCTCAGACACGCCAAGTCCTCGCACATGCCAAGGCCTCAGATATGCTAGAGCCTCAGACACACCAAGGCCTCGGACATGCCAAGGCCTCGGATATGCTAGAGCCTCAGACACGCCAAGGCCTCGGACACACCAAGGCCTCGGACATGCTAGAGCCTCAGACACGGCAAGTCCTCAGACGTGCCAAGACCTCAGACACGCCGATGCCTTGGACATGCTACAGCCTCAGACACGCTGAGTCCTCGGACATGCTAAAGCCTCAGACACGCCAAGTCCTCGGACATGCTAGAGCCTCAGACATGCCAAGGCCTCGGACATGCCAAGGCCTTGGACATGCTAGAGCCTCAGATACACCAAGGCCTCGGACATGCTAGAGCCTCAGACACGCCAAGTCCTTGGACATGCTAAGATTAAGCAAGCCGTCATGCCTGAGTCAGCTGCAGGAAATAGAGTGCACGTCCTGGCTTGTCCACCAGTCTGGCCTTGTTACCCCTCTTTGAGGTCTGAGGGCAAGTCAGAGGTCAGAGGGTCACCTCACCTTCATTCGTGAAGAGTGGTGAGTCCTCCACGTAGGCCTCTCCCGTTCCTAAGTGCGTTCGGGCTGCCAGGGAGAACCGGTAGCGAGTGTAGCGGTCAGGTCTGTGCATGGAGTAGTACGTGGTGTTGGGTGGGAAGTCCAACTGCTGCCGTGCTCCTCTGGTTCCGTTCACTGGGGGGTGGGGGGGACAGACTGCCCAAACTGAAGAGCACTGAATGGGAGGTGGGGATGACTGGACATACAGTCACTCCACATTATCTTAACCCGCTTCATCTGCTGTCTGTTTTACTGTGTAAGGCGCCAACCAGTGATTTACAAGAATAATATGGATGTGGTGTTTCCTTTTCAAATGTCATTTGCTGAGCTGACCTTGTCTCACCTCTCTTCTCCTTTTAATTTATAATCACCTTAGTGAGCAGGCAGAAAGAAGCACAGTGTGACATTGAGTTAAGGCCTGAATAGTGTGGGCAGTAGAAGAGGTCCTTTTCAAGTGTTCGGAGATGTGTTCCTTACTTACTGAACTCACCTTTTCACATCGAAACCTGGTGGGCAGAGCCCTGAACGCACCTACACTGTACTTGAGTGTGTATCCAGTGAGGATGCCGTTGGGCTCAGCAGGTCTGTCCCACTCCAGATACAGAGTGTCCATGTGTCTCTGCTGGATCCTGAAGAATCGTGGGGGTGCCGGTACTGCAGGGGAAGGCCGGGGGATGAGCTGTCACTCACTCTGTGAGCACCACTTTTCACACAAGCTTCCAGATCACCGTCCTACATTTAGTCCTCCCTACTATATGTACCTCCTCCACTCCTGCCCCTTCCTAGTCTCCCCGCTGGCTCACCTCCCTCCTTGGTCTGGAGCTCGACGATGCTGCTGGGGGGCCCCTCGTAGCGACTGTTGGCCACCACCATGTACATCTTGTAGTTGCTGTAAGGGATGAGGCCTGTAAGCGTGCCCCAGGGCTGCGTGCTGCTTGTGTTGAAGCCCTTCGTCTTCTTCTCCCTGCTTACACTTAACCACTTCAGCTGACTGCTCTCTCGCCAGAAGTACACCTGGAATGTGGATAGCAAGAGCTCTGTCAGTCAGTTTTAGTCCACAGCAAAGGCCCTGTCTGCTAGTTTCAGTAAACAGGGAAGCTCCTGTCAGCCAGTCTGAGTCCACAGAGAGGGCCCCTTCAACCAGTCTGAGTCTACAGAGAGGGCCCCTTCAACCAGTCTGAGTCCACAGAGAGGGCCCCTTCAACCAGTCTGAGTCCACAGAGAGGGCCCCTTCAACCAGTCTGAGTCCATAGAGAGGGCCCCTTCAACCAGTCTCAGTCCACAGAGAGATCCCTGTCTGCCAGTGTCAGTCCACAGTGATGGACCTGTCAGGAAGTCTCAGTCCACAGACAGGGAGCCTCATGGTGTGGATGAAGAAATTTGCTTATCAGTGCAGAGTGATCAGGACCCACCCTGTACTCTTTAAGCATCCCCATTATGGTCTTTGGAGATACCGGGGTCCAGTGGACCGTCGCCTTGGTGCTGTCTGTCCTGGAAACTCGCAGGTTAGTTGGGGCAGCAATAGGGCCTGAGAGAGTGAAGAAAGTCAGCAGAGTGTTGACCCTCAGTGCAGTGTGTGTGTGTGTGTGTGTGTGTGTGTGTGTGTGTGTGTGTGTGTGTGTGTGTGAGAGAGAGACACACAGAGAGAGAGAGAATGTATGTGTGAAAGAGAGAGAGAAAGTCAGAGAGAGAGGCAAAGAGAGATAGAGAGTGTGTTTGTGTGTGTGTGTGTGTGTGTGTGTGTGTGTATAGCTTTAGATAAGCTATATAATAATCATAATACTAATAAAAATAATAATAATAATATTAATGATTGATGACGATGATGAAAGCAGAAGGGGTACTGACGGTCCTCCCCGGAGTATCCAATGATCACGTTGGACTCGGGACCGAGCCCGAAGTCATTCATAGCCTGCACTTTGATCTCGTAGGGCGTAAAGGTGTCCGTGTCGTAGATGGTGTATCTCAGCCAGTAGGTGGTGGCGTTTTTCCATTCCTCACGGGAATCTCTGCGTCGCCACCACACGATGTAGCGCAGCCGTGGGCCATTCCTCTCCGTGTCCTGGAGGGCCTGCTCCAACAAACACACACGCACACGCACACGCACACACCTCACTTCACTTATTCACCTAGGCCAGATATAGATGTGTAAATACGTGTTTGAGAACACATGAGTTTTATGTGGTATGATATATACGATGTTTATGCTCACTGGAATTGTCATTAACTGTGTGCAGAGAGCAGATTAAAGATAGCTTTAGCTTTCTCTTGTTTTCTGTTATCATAATTCTGGTAGCTGGAAGTTCTACCACATTTTGCTCCATCCTTACATCCCATCTGATTTCCATCCTGGTCTTCCACGTTCCCACTCCTCTGATATTACCTGGGATAGCGTCTGGAGCTAGAAAACACAACACATACTGGGTTACACTTACTGGTTTTAAAAACAGTGCAAGGTGCAATAGATGTACTGGTTTTGAGAACACAGGCCTTAACAGTACTGTGTAAAACGTATTGATGATGTGGTGTATTTCTGTAAGAACGAGAGACAGATTACTTGGTTAGATAGCTTTGTGACAAGTATCACTCAATCAATGACAAATGAATATGAACAAATCAGTTAATAAACATCCATCCAAGGCAGACCTTTTGTCAGAGGTACATTCTGTTGAACTGTTCCTTTCCTCCACAGTAACTTACTGTCACATGTGTACACATTAAAGTTCTACATGTTAACCATGATGCTGGTTTGGATAATGGGACGCAAACACTGGCTGCTGAAGACATGTTTCAGCATGAGCGTGACACACCATAACCCGTGAGCTGCTCGTGACCTTCATGCTCTCACCTGCCCCACCGGTCTGATACCGCTGAGACGGCCGGCTTGGCTGGCTACGGCCAATGGCGTTGATGGCAAACACACGGAACTGGTAGTTAATGAACGGTGACAATGGTAGGATGACGGAGTTGAGGTTTCCAGAATAAGTGGACAGGTTTTTCCACCAGCCGGGTTCCCAGTAGTCTTCCTCATACTGTACCAAGTATTCTGGTCATGAAGAGGAAGGAGGGAGTAAAGGATGGATAAGGAAAGAGAGGAGGAGAGGAGTAAAGGATGGATAAGGAAAGAGAGGAGGAGAGGAGAAAAGGAGGAATGCATTACAATGAAGCCATTGTGCAGAAAGACTTGAGACTGTGAGGATTCTCAGTGTGAGTACTGTTGAGTACTCTCAGTATGAGTACCGTTGAGTACTCTCAGTATGAGTACTGTTGAGTAACCATAAAATCCATATCAAAAGATACTCATGATATGGGACATAGCAAAAAGGCTATTTAGCCTTGAATGACAGGGGCTTCTGTGCTTTTGTTTAACCAAACTAGTCACCTAAAAGGTGGCACATTGTAAACTGAGACTGTGTGATGGGGTTACCTTTAATGGGACTGTGATTGTCATATCCTGGGACCCAGGTAAGTCTCACACTGCGTTCTGTGGGGTCTGACAGCTCCAGGTCTGTTGGGGGGTCTGGTCGATCTACACAGAGATTTTAAAAATCTGTAATCCCTTCCATGAAATGTGTTTGTGGCCTTAAAAACATCCATCCATCCATGTCACTGTTTGTGCAATTCAGGGTCAAGTCTGTAAAAACACATAACTACGAAAAACAAATAACTATTTGTAACTTTTTGCTTTATGCTTGGGAAAGCCTGATTTGGTATTCACAATTTATGACACAAAGATTCCATCTGTGTGCGCGCGCGCGTGTGTGTGTGTGTGTTTGTGTGTGTGCGTGTGTTCATACCCAGCACAAGGAGACGTCCATTGGCTGAGACCCTGTCCAGCTCGGTTCTGACCACGCATGTGTAGTTGCCCTCGTCATCCCTGTGGACGTTAGGAATAGCCAGGAAGTCGTCCTCTTTCCTCAACCTGTCCGGGTGAAACGGGTGGGGGGGGGGGTTCAGGAGGAGGAGGAGGGTTAAGGAGGAGAATGGGAGAGAAGCTTCATCACACAGAAGGAGGCGCAGTGAGAGACATCAGTGTGTGTGTGTCTGTGTATGTCTGTATGCATGTACATGTATGTCTATATAAATGTTTGCAAGCCTGTGTGTGTATGTGTGCGTGCCTGTGTGTGTGTATGTTTGCATGCCTGTGTGTGTATGTGTGCATGCCGTGTGTACGGTCCACTTGTAAGCCTGTGTAACCCCCACCTCCAGCCTAGCGCGAGGGGTCGCCCGTTCTTCATCCAGGTGGTGATGATGGGCAGTGTCGGGTCATGCTTCACTCGGCACTCAAGACGGGCCAGGCTTCCCCGGATCACCCTCAGGTACTCAGGTGGACGCAGGATTTTCGTGGGTTCTGGGTCAGAACCGTAGTCAGAGGCTCAGTCAGCACTGGACGGTCACCAGAGGAGTGCTCACGTTGTCAGCACATCTGAGCAGCACTCGTATGGAGACGCAAACCTCTCCATATGGAGACAGCATATCTGGTCTTCTATAGGTTCGTTAGGGAGCAGAGCACTGGCACAGGGTCACGACCAATTCATGAAGTTGTCACCTTAATTCTTGTCACAGCTAAAGCATGAGGTTCCTTATGATTTCTTTGTACAATGCACTTGAGCTGGCTGTTTATAAACCTCCCAATGTGTGTTAATGTGTGTGTTCTCTCTACCCCTGGACACACTGCTCTCATATAGACTCCAGGTTCACCCATTCCCTTAAAAAATAAGTGATTCTGAAGAATGTCATACTCTGCTCATCAAGATTTTAAAGCTATTTTTCAAGTTTTAATTATTATGTAATTTTTTTTTCTTCAATTCAATTCAATTTATTTTTATACAGTACCTTTCACAACAATGTGCCTCAAAGCAGTTAAACAATAACTATATAAATTGACAAAACTTTTTAGTAAAATTGCGTTGGTTTGTTTTTCTGGCTAGATGAGCAGCTCATTCCCAGAGCTCGGGGCTGACCTTTGACCTCCAGCCGGATGTGATACTCCGCTTTCCCCAGGCCGTTGCTGGCCATGCACGTGTACTGGCCCTGGTCGTCCGTACGCGCTCGCCTCACCTCCAGCGTGCCGTTGGCATACCCTTTGAAGTGGCCGCTGTCCACACTCAGGCTTTGTCCGTTTTTCAGCCTACACGCGTGTGAGAGAACACGCATGAGCTCGTGTGGAGCGTGAGTACCACGCATTACAAAAATTTTCAGAAATAAAATTAATGAATTTGACATCTCAGTCAACTGACAGTTTTATAATGGTCCATGTCTTTATACGTGTTTCATTGTAAATGGATTGTAACTTTTTTGACAGTTGTTTGAAAATTCATTCAGACGTATTTTCATTAACAACCAAACATTTTGGATAGTTATTTCTGGATGTCTTTAATCTTGTATGTGCAGTAACCCTGTAAATTGTCCTCTTGCAATCTAAATACAATCTTACAGAGAAAGAGCACTTTGACCACAAGGGTTCAGGTCTGGGACAGTCAAACTGAGCTCTGTCAGCCCTCGAGAAACTGGCCAGAA
Source organism: Chitala chitala (assembly GCA_025773905.1). Taxonomy (NCBI): domain Eukaryota; kingdom Metazoa; phylum Chordata; class Actinopteri; order Osteoglossiformes; family Notopteridae; genus Chitala; species Chitala chitala. The sequence goes on along the minus strand of JABJVR010007333.1, from coordinate 4,877 downwards.
CTCCCCTGCAGTTCAGAAACATTCTGCAAGCTGAAAGCTGATTCAGTTTTTAAGATTCTCGTATTTCTTTTTGTCAGGATCAGGCTGTTGAAGTGAACTTTACATTTTAACTTTGTGACATTTTGAGAGCATACCAGACATTTCCAAGAAAACAAAAAAATAAGCCTCTAATGAACAACGCATGGAGAAGAATGTATGGAGAAGAATGCATGGAGAAGAACGCATGGAGAAGAACGCATGATCTTTGTGCTGCTGTGGTTGCATTTTGTTTTGACTTCATAAGCATTTAAAGCGACAGTCATTGCTGAAAGCTGGACGGCTATTTTGAGGTTCAGAGCTGATACCACACACCCAGAATGGATGATGATGTGGGACTCACCATCGTAATTCAGGCACAGGCGAGCCAAAGAAAGGGCAGTATAGAAAGGTGCGATTGTTTTCCATCACCTTAACAACCTGGTTTCTGGGCCCTAACATGCGTGGTGCTGCCTCTGGAGAAATGTAAGCCAGAGATGTTACTGATGTTACAATGAAACACGAGACATAAAACACAACAACATTTAAATGTTCTATATCAGTACAAGCACTTATCTGTTCAGGAAGTCACGGTACACATAAGAAGTCGTACAGTACATCACGGTACAGATATGAAGCCATGGAGTATGTCACTACAGATATGAGCAGTATGTCACAATACAGGTATGAAGCCCTAAAGTACATCATAATAGACATATTAAGCTGTACAGTACGTCACGGCACAGATACGAAGCTGTACAGTACGTCTTTCGAGATACGAAGCTGTATAGTATATCACGGCACAGATACAAAGCTGTACTGTACATCATGGCACAGATATGAAGCTGTACAGTATGTCTTTCCAGATACAAAGCTGTACTGTACGTCACGGCACAGATACGAAGCTGTACTGTACGTCACGGCACAGATACAAAGCTGTACAGTACGTCTTTCCAGATACGAAGCTGTACAGTACGTCACGGCGCAGATACGAAGCTGTACAGTATGTCACGGCGCAGATACGAAGCTGTACAGTACGTCTTTCCAGATACGAAGCTGTACAGTACATCATGGCGCAGATACGAAGCTGTACAGTACATCACGGCACAGATACAAAGCTGTACAGTACGTCTTTCCAGATACGAAGCTGTACAGTACGTCATGGCGCAGATACGAAGCTGTACAGTACATCACGGCACAGATACAAAGCTGTACAGTACGTCTTTCCAGATACGAAGCTGTACAGTACGTCTTTCCAGATACGAAGCTGTACAGTACGTCACGGCACAGATACAAAGCTGTACAGTACGTCTTTCCAGATACGAAGCTGTACAGTATGTCACGGCACAGATACGAAGCTGTACTGTACATCACGGCACAGATACAAAGCTGTACAGTACGTCTTTCCAGATACGAAGCTGTACTGTACGTCACGGCACAGATACGAAGCTGTACAGTACATCACGGCGCAGATACGAAGCTGTACAGTACGTCATGGCACAGATACGAAGCTGTACAGTACGTCTTTCCAGATATGAAGCTGTACAGTACGTCACGGCACAGATACGAAGCTGTACAGTACGTCACGGCGCAGATACGAAGCTGTACAGTACATCATGGCGCAGATACGAAGCTGTACAGTACATCACGGCGCAGAAACGAAGCTGTAACAAATAAACGAGCAGTATAACGTGGCAGCTGCTCACCCATCCCAGGTGCGTTGCCTGGTGCAGGCGTTGACCTGGGCTTCAAGCATAATTTTTTGTGGAGGAATTTTTTGCAAGTTTTATGTTAGAATTTCTTGTGTTAGTATGCATTTGTGTCAGAATTACGTATCTACAGAACTGCTTCTATACAGTTATATATACAGGGACGTATAGACAGTTTGATAATTGAGACATTCATCTTCCACTGTCACAGTTGTTAGTGACGATTCACCTCACCTTGTATGCTGATAAAAGCATTAGCTAGTAGGTAGCCATGGTCGTTGGAGGCATTACACTGGTAAACTGCGCTGTCCCCCATCTGAACCGAGTTGAGCGTTAGGATGTCTCCTATTACCTGTCTGCGTGGGTTAGGTGGAGCACCTCCAAGAACACCAGAGGAAAGTTAGATCATAAAGAAATAAAACCCATGTTCACTAATACACCATCGCACATTTTACATGTAAACCCACATTTTCAAAAGTGCACCTCAACATCTGTGAAGACTAAAACCAACTGTAACCTACAAACCTACGTTCAGTGGTCTCATTGAACAACATCTACTCTGTGCAATGGCTCTGACCATACCGCTTCCTGTGTGTAACGGGTCGGATCATACAATCTCCTGTGTGTAATGGCTCTGACCGTACCGCCTCCTGTGTGTAATGGGTCTGACCATACAATCTCCTGTGTGTAATGGCTCTGACCGTACCGCCTCCTGTGTGTAACGGGTCTGATCATACAATCTCCTGTGTGTAATGACTCTGACCGTACCGCCTCCTGTGTGTAATGGGTCTAACCATACTGCCTCCTGTGTGTAATGGGTCTGACCATACAATCGCCTGTGTGTAATGGGTCTAACCATACCACCTCCTGTGTGTAATGGGTCTGACCGTACCACCTCCTGTGTGTAATGGGTCTGACCGTAACTCCTGCTTGGCTATCAGACCTACTTTCTATAGGTTCCCCGTTGACCATCCATTTTATGACTGGTTTTGGGATGCCGTTGGCACGACACACAAGCCGTCCCGTCTTCTCTGAAGTCAGCACCAGATTGGATGGTTTGGTTACCCAATAAGGAACCGCTACATAGGGAGAAAGGGTCAGACATTCGGGACATGACCTCTTCATAACATTAAATCATTCATAACAAAACTGAACAGCACCTGCAGAATGGACACAATAAGCACTGGTTTCTAACAGTGCTTTTGCCTGACCTGGGTACTTTTTCAACCCGATGTGTAACATAACAAATATAACGTTTATTGAGCATAGCTACTCTGGACAGCAAGACGAGGATTATAATAATGCATGATTTAAGTTTAACCATCCATATATACAGAGCATAACAGGAAATAAGTGTCACTACAGTGTCAGAGAGAACAGATAAAAGTGTCAGAGAGAACAGATAAAAGTGTCAGAGAGAACAGATAAAAAGCAACGTTAACGACCTTGGACGCGGACGGTGAAGGTGTGGCTGACAGAACCCATCCTGTTGGTGGCCGAGCAGACGTACTCGCCCGAGTTGTCATCTGAAACGGCCATGATGCGCAGCGTCTTGCCGAAGTTCTCCAGCTTCATCTTTCTCGCTGGTAAATCTCCAACCTTTTTGGACCACCTAATGACAGGGGTGGGGCTGTGGAAAGGATAACGGAGTCACACAGGGAGTTTCTGCTGGGGTGTGTTCTAGACCACCTTAAAACATGTAATGCCACCTTAAAAAATATGCACCTGTGTGTATATACATCTGTGTGTGTGTGTATTTGTGTGCACGTGTGTGTGTGGGCGTGTGTGTGTATGTATCTGTGTTACATGTGTGTGAGCATGTGTGTGTACATGTGTTATGCATGTGTCTGTGTTTGTGTGTGCGTGTGTATCTGGGTGTTACATGTGTGTGAGCATGTGTGTGTGTGTGCATGCATATGTCTGGATATTACAAATGTGCATGCGTGTGTGTGTGTGTTTGTGTGTGTGTGTATGCATGCTTGTGTCTGGGTATTATGTGTGTCGGCATGTGTGTGTGTGTGCACTTGTGTGTCTGGGTGTCACGTGTAGATGTGTGTGTGTGTGTGTGTGTGTGTGTGTGTGTGTGTGTGTGTGTGTGCGTGCGGAGCTGTACACTCACTATCCAGCTGCAATGCACTCCAGGATGAGCTGGTCACCTCGGAGCACCACCTTGGAGCTCACCGTCCCGGTGGGAGACAGAAAACTGGGGACCGTCTCAGCCACGCCCCGTGCTGTGGAGGGATGACGACAGAACAGTGATGTCATCTGGTGTCAGACTCCGCTGTGCTTCACACTGTTGGAGCTCACAGCAGACCCCCCCCGGGTGTGATAGATGTTCTGTACAGCTCACAGTGTCCAGTTTGTGTTACCTCACACACACTGCGCATGACATGTGGGGCACCTGATTCTGCAGCTGGACTGAAGTGTCACATACACCTGTGACGTTACCCAGTTAGCTGGTTATAAATTGGTCTCCCTGCGCCCCCTCTATGCCCCACGTCCCTGCACCCCCTCCATGCCCCCCCTTCCTGCCCCACCTCCCTGCCCATCAACTCGCCCACACAATGGGGTCTATCTGTGCATGTGTGCCAGGCCTGCCTGGTTCCTGGAGCCTACACATGACGCAATCCTGGTGCGGGCACTGTTCATAGCTCTCATACCAGGCGTACCACACAATATCGCGGTCTGAGTCGTGATGACGGCCACGCTGAGCGAACAGAGGTACCTGTGTTCTGCACACTCCTTCTTCCACCACACACTCGTCTGAGCTTTGTGTCAAGTGTTCGAGGACTTATATTACAGTGATGAGTTTAACAGGAAAACTGAGCTGGACTACAGGCACACAGGCAGTCAAGGTAGAAAATGTACAGATTTAAGGATTAGATGAACACATTACAGATTATAATTCTAAATATTCTGTGTTTCACTGTTCTATCTACCTTTATGCACTGAGTAAAAATACATAAATTAATATGGCACCTGATTACTGATTCTGTTATACTGAATACTGTATAGCTACTTTTACCAGTTGTGACATTTTTTTGCAAAACATTTTAGGCTACATTTTCAGAGTTGGACCATCCATCCATCCATCCATTATCTTAACCGCTTAGTCCTGGTGAGGGTCGCGGGGAAACCTGGAGCCCATCCCAG
>JABJVR010007332.1:0-11626 GCA_025773905.1 Chitala chitala | reverse complement strand
TCTGGGATGGGCTCCAGGTTTCCCCGCAACCCTCACCAGGAATAAGCGGTTAAGATAATGGATGGATGGATGGATATGCTAAATATATGTGTATATGTAATTCTCGGAACATATACTGTGCCCCCTATGTGCAATCTATGGTACTACCTCAGGTCATGTGCAATTTTACACTGTGTTATTTATGTCTATTTATGTTAGTGTCATCTTATGTTAACCAAAGTCAGTGTTACTTGTCATTGGTGCACCACTGTCGGACAGAGTGTTCTTAATTTTGTTGTACCATCCTGATGTACAATGACAATAAAGTCTATTCTATTCTATTCTATTTTCATGCATGACAAAGCCCTCTGTCACACAGCAAAACGGGTAAAGCAGTTCCTTGAAGCTGGAAACATTGAAATAATGAAATGGCTAGCCCAGAGTCCTGATCTAAACCCATTAGAAAACCTGTGGAAAATCCTTGGCATCAAAGTTATGGTGAAGAAACCCACTAAAATCACCGAACTGTGGAAGAGACTGGAAGAAGAGTAGATCAAAATCACAGCAGAGCAATGTGAGAGACTAGTGATGTCCTGTGGCCACAGATGTGCTGAAGTCATTCAAACCAAGGGCCTGTACACTTCATACTAACTGTTGACTGTTGTAACCTTCAGAAATTTTAGTTGTAATCTTTCTCTATGCTACAGTCATTGCTGTTCTCTAATTTTAATCATTGTGTTTTCTACAAAATAAAGGTTTTTTGTTGAAGTGCCTTAGTTATTTTTTTAAAAACACTGTTCTATTAGCATGTTATTGCCACGACAAAAATTCCTTTGAATGTTGAGCAATGAAGATTACATTATTTCTGATAAAACCAAGTGTTCATAAATTGTTCTCTAATTTTGATCTCCACTGTGTGTGTGTGCGTGTGTGTGTATATATATATACATATTGTAACGTCGGTGCCGCGACCAATGGTCGGCAGCCGGGAAGGGCGATTATGCACCTTCCCGGCAACCCTTGTAATTCCACCCTGAGTGTGTTTGGTCGTATGCGTGTAGACCCTTTGCCCCAATTCCCTGGTGTGATGTGTGTATGGGTGACTGTTCCCTTTTTCTGCCCCAAATGTCCTTGTCAGGACACGTTCAATAAAAGGTTCTGGCAATCGGACTTCTGCGTCCGTGTCATGGCTAGCTGTCGCCGTTACAATATTATATATTACATGTAGTTCTGGTTTTTAAAATAATACTGTTGAATTATAATTCTAAAGCGATAGCGATGTTGGAGAATTAAATAATTTCTTTGGTCAGTTTCAAGTTGTTTCAGTGACCAGTGTGTTTTTCTTTCCTTAATGAAAGGGTGCCGATAAATTTGTCCACGTTTGTACAGAATTTCATTGTTTCAGCAGCCAAAACTACGACTTTGTTTTGGTTGTACTTTCAAATTTTTTTCACGATTTTTATTATAATCACAGAAGTTACTGTCCATCTGCAATATTAGTTGCAGATATTGTAACGGACAGAGGGAGGCAGCGGGTTTGGACCCTGAGTCGGTGTTGCCCGCGCAACGTTGCCACATCCAGCGCTTGTTATACTCGGAAGCAGTCATTGCGATACCACCTAAAGCTCTTTACTTAATCCTCAAAAGGATTTCAGCAGACAAGCACACGGAAACGGGGAAAGGGTGACAACTCACACTATCTCACGGTGACAGAACTCTGTACAAGGTGCTACTGGGAAATATTCGCACCGTCCCCTCCCTCTGCAGCACGAGCCGTAACGCGTGCGCCGGCATTGCAGTTACTTCAGTTTGTAGTTTTAAAGCTTTTAGAGCACGTTGGGCATATTTATAAAGACACCACACAGTAGACAAGTCTGTTTAATTTGTATGTGCCACTAATTAATGACTTTCACATCATCCTACCGCTGTGCACTACTTTTGTTCACGTTAAAATAAAAATGCTCAAAATGTATGTTTAAAAAGGTAAGCTTGTAGTATTTGTAGAACAATATATGTCATTAAAGGTTTCATCACTTATTCAATTCGACGAGATTGTCAAATTCTGTTTCAGCTCTGCTGGTTACAGCATTGCATCCATTACGTCCTCCATCTTGCCGTCCTTATCCGTAGGTCCCGTTAGTCTTCTGATCTCGTCACCCCATCTTAATGGAGGCCTGCTCTGTGCTCGTTTTCGCTCTGTGGAAACCACTGGGTCTACGTTTTGTTAAAATTACTCAAACCCCAGGCTCACTTTGCATCCCTCAGTTTCCTGTACACACAAATACATTTGTACATACAGTACGCATAACAGTTAAATAAGCAAGGATTATCATGTAATTGGGTAAAAAGTACTGGAGCCATCCATACATTCCTCCTGAAACTTCTTATTCTGTACAAGGTAATTAGTGCCCTGGAACCTATAAGAATTTGATTGGGTGTAAATGTATGATTTAAATAAATACAGTCATTACTAACTATTAACCGGTAGGTAATACAATAATACATATGTGAAAGAAAAAAAAATGAACTCTCTGAAGTTGCCCAGGGGGTTGAGTGGTTAGATGTTATTGCACCCAGAGGTTTTTGTTCCCTATAGTTTTAGTTCCCTGCAGTGTGTAGGTTTTAGTTCCTGTCTTTGGTTTAGGTGACACGGCGCTGCGCCCCAGCATCGGGCTTCCTGGTGAGCGACACTCACTATGAGCAAGTGGCGCTCAGAGAGGTGGCCACTAATGAAACATCCCTCTCTAAGGTGACAACTTAATGAAAGCTCTAACAGGAGGCTTTTATCACGTCTGCTCTTGGAAAGTCATATACCGCAGCAAACTCAGCGATTCCTACTCTATACGGTGTCTAATTAACAGATCAATGTAAGTATCAAACAGAAAATTCAGTTTCCTCAATGTAGATGTCTGAGGATATTCAAAAGTCTTTGATATTTTAATAAGAAGCGTAGCAATATGTAGCAAGAATAATGCAGTGTAACCGTATTAATACAGTGTATCCGTATTAATGCAGTGTAACAGTATTAATGTAGTGTAACAATATTAATGTGAAACAGCGAATTTAACGAGAGTGTCCGGCGGAATGTGACACATTATGTTAGTTACAGATAGCGGGACAGCGCAACTACACTGAAGCACAGAGATAGCATATGAGTAAAGTAACTGGAATAAATAAAAAGGTTTCAACATTTGAACTCCTACACAAATTTTACAAATATTAGTAAGAGATTGCTTAGTATGAGTGTTTGTGAACTGTACATATAACGTACGTTTGTTGTGTGTTTATTTTTTATATACAGAAAAAACCAGTGCAATTAACATTTTCTTAGTACGTCCGGTAACCTCTACATTCTACCAACTGTTGTGTTTGACTACATACTATTACGTTAGGTATAGTACAACAGGTGTATTGTGTATACGTTTTTAGATCACTTATACGACATAAATATTTAACACTAGTAATGAGGGTCAGCTGCATGGACAGTGACGTCTTGTCTTTGGTGCGGGCGACCCGAGCTCGAGCCTCCCTCGATCCCCTGCAATATATTTGTTTGGTACTTTGCCAAACACACGTACAGTTATGAGATGATTCAATTCATAGTATAGCATTTTACATATTAGATGTAAAAGAAAATGAACATATTTTAAACTAAATCAGTTTTAAGCAAGTGTAAAAAGTTTTATAGTATTATGTACGATAATACTAGAAAAAAATGTCTTATCCCAGACATGAAGATAATACATCACCACATGAAAATGCTGTTAGCAAAAATTTGTCTAAATGACCAAAATATAGTCAATCAGGTTCACCAAGTCTGTTTTACAGGCATGTTTGTCAATAAAAGATTATAGCCAAACAAAGGAAAAGTAAATTGATTGAAGCCTACTTTTACAACGTCCGGCGGACTAGAAAAGTAGTACATATGACACAGTTAAAAAATTTATAGTTAGCTACCTGTTTTATGCTCCTTGTAGATAATACTTATTTCTGTCTCAAAAATTCCTTTGTTTGATTATTTGTTTGTTTGTTGATCTAGTTGTCCAGATGCCCTAATAAATGGCATGGGTTCATACCTTCTTGCTCCACCTCTTCCTTTGTGTTGCTCAGCAGGGTGAGTGTGTACAGTCTTGGTGGAATACAGATTTACATTCACATTCATGTATTTGACAGATACTATTTTGAATTATAGATGATCTTACTTTTATAGGCATTGTACAATGAGATTTGGTATGCAGTTCCCAGAATGACAAAATTATAGATATAGCTTCAACAAGATGTTTAAACAAAATACACAATAAAGAGTGGAATGTACAAAAATGTTTTTCATTCTGTGCATGTATGCAACATCAATATACAGTCATGCTTTTATACCCATGCATTATTATGCAACTGATGAAATTATAAAGTATTTGCAGTTCAGAATACAATAAGAAATGTACTGTATGAGTATGTGTAGTGTTATGAGACAGATTAGTCCTTGTTTTAGCCTGTGAGCATGTGTGTGGGGTAGGTACTGTGAGTGATATCAAAGTCTTAGGAGATGGTTGCCCAATTTAGAATGCTGATGACTTTTTAATATAAACTGTGCCCCACCCTGGTAGTGTGAACGTTGATGCTCCTGTAGTGCCTCCTGGAGGACAGGAGGTTGAAGAGGTAATGACCAGAGTATGTGGAGTGAGTGGAGATGGCAGTTCCTCTGTTGTAAATGCTCTCCATTTTGTGCAGTGTGTGCAGTCTGTCTTCAGAGGGAAATCAGGAACATTCCTCCCCCCTTTGTCCTTGCTCAGATACATTACCTCTTTACTCACGTACTCGTACCTGCACCCCCAGACGAGCTTGAACACCTTCCTAGTGAGACCATGTCACATGTAGTGGGGCATACGGTAATCGTGGGTGAGGTAGAAGAGAGTAGGAAGAATATCTACTTTCAGGGCTAACACCTTCCCGATGAAGGATGGGGACCTGGCCTTTCATAGCCCCATCTTGCATCTTGAGATGGCCAAACACTTCTCCCAGTTTACTCAGGCAGCACCTCCTGCTAAGAAGTAGACCCCCAGTATCTTTAAGGAACCATCCTCAAGGATAAGACCTCCAGCCGCATCCTTTCTGGCCTTCCAGCTGTCAAAGCAGTTGACCACCGACTTGCTGAGGTTCAGCACAGCTCCGGAGGCTACTCTGAATACCTGCAACGAGTTCAAGGCGTGCCCGAGCGATTGGTCCAAGCACAGAAACAACGTAGTGTCATCTGCGTAATGGGCCAGTTTCACCGTCTTACCATGATTCCCCGGCAAGAGCAAAGCATGGTCAGGGGAACCACAATGACCCTCTGCGCACTGCTAACAATGCGTTGCAGGGGTTTCCTGTTTGCTGTCATGCAGTTGAGAATACCGTGTTGAAATGCAGCAAGTGAGAATGCCTTTGGTGCTGCCTCGATAGAATGTGGTAAGCAGGTTTAATCTGAGGTTTGCTTTCTGCATTATTCTTCAAAAATATTCTGGTTGCTGTGAGCTATTGAATGAGGAAGTTGTGTTGACTGGAATTTGAAAGTTTGTGCTCAGCTGCTGCTTCTCCTCTCTGCACTCTGTCTTTTTGTTGTCAGAGATCAGCCCTGTCACGGTAGTGCCCTATGTGCGACTCTATTGATTGAACTGGTGTTGACGCCAGGGACACATTCCATAGGTGGAAAGGCATTGTCTTGTCATTGTCATTGATCATTGTCTACCAACCCTGACTGACTGAGGACAGTCAGTCAACAAGGCCTAAATCCATTTTGCACAGTAGGCCCTGAAGTTTACTGGGGAGTACAGTGTTGAATGCAGCACTGTAGTGGATGATTAGCATTTGAACATATGCTTTCTACTATTAAAGTGGGATAAAGTGATGAAAAGGGCTGTGGTGATAACATCCTCAGAGGATCTATTTGTCCTATATGTATACTGGTATGGATCCAGGATGGGTGATATGACACTTATGATATATGATTGTACCATTTTCTAAAAGCATTTTATGACAATTGGTGTCAGGTTGAATGGGTGAAAGTCATTCAAAGTTTTTTTAATAGTTTCATGTGACACTAGAACTATAGTGACTGTTTTAAAGCAGCTCATGACAATGTCCTTAGATAATGATATGCTAAAGGTCTCTAAAGGTCTTGGTGAACACATCTGCCAGTTGAGCTACAAACTTCTGTGGCACTTTTCATGGAATTGTCAGGCCCTGATACTTTCTGGAGTCCACACTGCAGAACACCCGCCTGACACTGTGGGCCTGTAAGATGAAGGGTGGATTTGTTGCAGCTGGTTCAACAGCTCTTTCCTTGCTGTTTCCCATAACAAAATGAGCAATAAAAAATGTTGAGCTCTTCTGAGGATGTGCTGCTGGTTTTAAGGGAATGATTGCCCATGCTGCCTAGATGGATGAGGGACTGGATGCTTTGCCAACCATTATGTGGCTTTTTGTTGGAGAAGTCTTCCTGGATGTGCTGCTTGTGTGCTACACCTGAATAATAGGATTACTATAAGACTGAATGAAGTCTTGTGATATGTGCACTGATAGGTGAGTGACTGGGTCAAAAAACAGCATGGCATGTAGGAATTAGTAGCTTTTTCTTGTTTTATTGACATTTAGTGGAATTTTGCATTTCTTAAACCACTTGTCTATGGTTTCTCTGGGTCTGAAGTGTAATGATTAACACAGAACATATGCAATGATTTTTAAATTTTTTTCATTGGTCTGCAATGAGTTTTTCATTGGTGAAATTCACAATATATGTGGTGGTTACAAGAAAATGTAGACTTTTAGAAGCATTGAATAGACCCGTTATCATCAGTTAGAAGCTCATGGGGCAAACTGGGCTCCCATGCAACCTTAATTTGACCTTAAATTTACATTAATTTAAATTTTTTAAATTATTCTTTATCTGTTTAAAAATTATAGGATTTTTTGGGGGGGAGTGGGGTGGTTTGGCCTACAGTACATTACATCAGTGAGAATTTGGCCCCATGCAATTAAAATTAATGATATCTTGTAAATTTCTAATGTAAGTAATATGTAGACAATAAAATAATCAGTCTGACCTAGCTGAATCAGAAGTGTGAAGCTCTGAAGCTGAGTGATTCATGTTTTTTGTATACCTTTATTGTAACAGGATTCTGTTTGTAGGAAACAGGCTGTAATGCTCAGAAATGTGGGTGTGTGCTAGTCACATGTTCAGAGTCATGCAATGCGTAGCGCATAAGGACAATTTCCTGTGTGTCACGTTTACAATATCTGCTCTCTGATTATGAACAGTGGGGGTTTTCCAGAATATGCCCTGTTTGCTTTATGAAACTTGTATTGAGAGAGTCAACATCGAGATGAACAAGAGCTAGCTATTAATAAGTCCATTAAACCCTTATCCTGACAGCCCTCTCACAGTGCTCTTACTGGTGCAGCTCTGTGGTCTCTGTTCTCATTGGCTCATTCCTGCTGTTGCAGAACCTTTGCCCTTTTTCACTCAGCCCAAGTGCTACATCCCCTACTTCAACAGTAATGACATCCACTGTTCCTGGGAAGCTCTTCACAAGTCACTGATTCCTATGTGCTATGTTCTACACTGGCACCCTGATGAGCAGAGGTCAGTCCAGGTGCTCGTATATGGCTGTATATTTGTGTCTGTATGTTAACTGTCACTGCCCTGTGTACTGGAGGTATCAGGTCCCAGCAATCATCCTATTTTTTCATTTATTATTGTACACTATCAGCAACCATCAGGGGTTTTTTGAGACTGCATCATTCATCATTGTAATGACTGCCATATGATGCTATGTAGTACTAGTGCTATGTTTCTGTGTCTGTACACGTTACACACTTCACCCACCTTACTCTCAAATGCATGTTTTCAGGAAAGAAGGAAGGACAAATGGAACAGAGACGGGCGGAGTCATCCCACGAGTTAGATTCTTAAACTACGATGACATATGTGTGTGGGTCAGTTCTGTTGACTGCCAGAGCTCCAGAGAACAGCACAAGTCTGAAAAAGCATGCTTCAACACAGCATCTGTTGGTGAGTTTATGTTGACTGACCAATGCTCTATTGCTTCTTCATCTCCCATGATTCTCCTGGTGCTATCTCCACTCATCATTCTTTTCTTCTTTTCTCTTGATACAGAGCAGCCAGAGCCTCCTAAGGTGACTTATCACAAACTCCAACCTCTTGAAATATACTGGAAGTTTGATTGGTGTGTTTCAATGGACTCCCTACAGTGTCATGTTCAGTACCGCAGTCAAGAGCAAAGGACCTGGGTTCAGGTGAGGTGCTGGGTGGGGTATACTGTAGTATTACCATTACGAAGTGTCACTTGTGCTGCGGATGTCAGCTCACTTGCAGCTTTTAAAAATGTAGCAGTAAAAGCAGTAGTTTTAGATGTGGTTTACTCTTCAGCATTTCCCTTGTTCAGGGTTGTGATGACTGTGGGAATTTGTTCCGGTTAGAGGATGTGCAGCCATACACAGTCTACGACTTTCGGGTTAAGTGTGCATGCACAGGTGGTGACGATGTGTCCCTGAGCGAGTGGAGCAATGTTTACACAGTCCAGGCCGCTGAGGCAGGTGAGTGAGACTCTGTGTGCTCCTGGCGGCAGATGAGTCCTACACCTCTTTGAGCCTCGTGTATGTCATGTGTATAAATACTCAGTTTACAGACGTTTATTAACACTGTGGTGTGGAAGCACAGTCTGTCTTGTTGCTGTTGTTCAAATTGGTTTAGGCAATACAAAGTCCTATTATGAATAAGGAGGTTCTACCCCCATATGTCCAAGAATGTCTTTTAGTTTTCATGTCTGAAACACAAATAATCAAGGTGTATAAATGTTTACTAACTTCAACATAATGTAGGCCTATTGTGATTACTACAGGGAATCTGGTTGGGTAGAAAACAGTCACTATTTACAAAATTTGAAAGCCTTTGTCATTGTTAGGATGCTTACTTACTCCAGAGTACTGATATTAAAATTATTTAAGTAAGTAAAATAAGTCCTTTGTTTAAAATTTACACATAGGAAATGCCCTGAGTTGACGGTGTGACTGTACTGTTCTTGGCTGTTTGTACCACATAGCCTCCTTTGGTCACTTTTTGTTGGTCATTCATCAGCTCCCATTGGAGTGCTGGATGTGTGGAGCCACTGTGGAGATTCCAGGAGCCTTTTAAACTGTGCACTAGTTTGGAAGGTAGCTACATGTACACATTATCCACCTATGTGTCTTGACACCCTGCTATGTGCTCCTGTTTCTCCCTTTCCCTGTACTTGTCTGCCATCTTTTCCCAGTGTAAGGCCAGAGCATCACCTGCTGCTCCTTTGCTCCCTTGTGTCCCTTCCCAGGAGCTGTCCCGTTCTCAGGCTCGAGGCAAGGTGACAGGCTACGTGATGACAGTGCAGCACAGTGCTGGGATCAGGTCGGTGACCAATATTTCCACAGCAGAGCTGGAGTCAAGGTATTTGAGCCTGTGTGCCCGAAACTGGTTAGCCAGCACAACGGAGTGCCAGTACTGCCTGCCGTTCTCCCTCCACAATGTCACAGCGGTGCACCTGACTGCTTATAATTCACAAGGGGAGACACATCCTGGCTACCTGGCCCTCCCGTCATCTGGTAAGCTTATAGCAAAGAACCCACAGAGTTATTCTATTACAAAGAATATGCATTTCATACTTGTTGGCAAATGAACATCTCTTCTCCCCACCTTTAGATTGCCTGCGTGATGTGTCTGTTGCTGTGTGGATAGACAGACGAAGTTTCAACGTGTCCTGGGTATCTTCCACTGAGCCCACAGAGCAGTATGTAGTGCAGTATGAGGAGGTGGGGCCTCATTTCCAGAGACTGGACTGGATAAAAGTGAATGGTTCACAGAGAAATGCCATTCTTGCAGGTAGATAGGGGATTCAGAGTGAAACCTCTGATAGCCTGGATTTTTAACTCTTCATTACTATCAATACTTTGCTACAGAAAAATGAAGTATTTTACTCCTGTTTCATTTTTATGACTGTGTCCCAACCTGCAGGTGACTTTAGGAATTGCACACCATACAATATATCACTGTTTCGTATTTTCCTGAACCGCAGACATCTGTTGGCATCTACTATTACATACTTGGTGCAAGGCGGTAAGCAGAATTCCTGTATGACCTTTAAACTTCTCTGGAAAGTTTTATTCAATCCTGTTGAGTGTCAGTGGCCTGTGATGCTGGTTTTGTTAAGGAATGTTATCTGATAGCTCTTCCTGTAAGTCAAGGGTTCTAAAACTGTGGTTTGTATGTTGCCTGGTGGGTCACACTTATCTTTCAAGAGAAAGGTAGTTAAAATATTATCCAATGCTGCCAGATATTCATAAAATGTTTTTGTATGAAAGCAAAAGTCTGTTAATGTAGTCATATTGACCCATTTATTATTGGGAATAAAGTGACAGTAGAAATATGTTTGTAAATCCATTAAACTGATATGTGTGTTACAATTAGATGGTCAGTTTGTGCAACAGGAGGAAGTTGTGTATTGGTTCTAGGTGTCAGCATTTCACCATTTGTTAAGATGAGTGTGTGTGAGTTCTGTTTTATTGTTCTGTATTTTAATTTTATGTTTGCATTACAGGTATCTCAATAATTAAAAAGAATTATGATATGAGTAGCCGATTATTTCTAGAGCTGATGCTGATACCCGATTGTTCGGGGAATTCTTTTAACGCGAGGACTGTGCACCCTAATAGTTAAATGAATTACATTTTAAAAATTTGTAAAAACTGTATTTTTTAATAGACCCTCTTCATGATATTTGTAGATCAGTGTTCGCAATATGCATATTTAGCACATTTTCAGAAACATTAAAGTAATTCTGCACATTTTTCTAAATGCATAGTTAACATGTGCGTGTATTATGTATAAAGCTGAAGCAGGATGGGTAGATATTGGCTCATTTGGATCGATGTTTAATTGATCTAAACCGATCCTTAGTTAAAACAGTCAGTGCGTCTAATAATAACATATTAAATTTTCATTATATTTATCAAGTTAAAATCATTAATCTTGGCCTTAAAAAAGACAAAAATGCTACTTTTGACACTTTTTATCTATTAAAAGTCAAAGCATTTAACATACAGAGCAAAGTAAAGATAAATCTGATTAAGATTTTTATGCTTTGTGAAAACTTCACGTCGAAACAAGATTTGAGGACTTTGCTATGAGACCAGAGCTCATGTTCTTTCATCATTTGATGGCATGAAAGATGTAGCAATACCAGGAGGATTTGTTAAGTCTGCAAATGATTCCATATGATTCCTACATTTATTAAAATATACAGCTATAATTTTAGTCAGCATTAGGTGAATCTTGATGGAATGATCCTCTGGTGCTTGCAGCCCTCTTGTCATCTTATTTTATTCTGTTGGTTCAAATGTATTTTTAGTTCCTCCAAAAGTGGAAGGATTCCAAGTTTCCAACATAGCCTCATCAGAAGTAATGTTGACCTGGCAGCACATCCCCTTGCTCGAGAGGAGGGGCATACTTTTGCATTACAGACTGGGTGTCAATGACAACAGTACAGGTACAGAGCATGTGTGATGTTCTGGCACACTGATATGGCACAAGTCATCTTTTCAGTACATTTTGTTGCTTGTCACA
>JABJVR010007331.1:0-11627 GCA_025773905.1 Chitala chitala | reverse complement strand
TTTTAAATATAATATATTTTTTTATTTTTTGTGTGTGTGTGTGTGTGTGTTTATATATATATATATATATATATATATATATACACATACACACACTCAGGTGACTGGCTTGAAGTTGGCCTCTAGGTTTGTTTTGCCATTGAGTTTCTGATGAAGGCCCTTAGAGTCCTGTTGTACAGTTTCAAGCATTTCAGGATCCATGTGTAGGCACTGACTCGAGGGCTTTCTTTAGTGTGTCCTAAAATGAAACAGATATACTCTAAGAAGTTGAATATGGATACAAATTTTCAGAATTCATATAGTACATATTTACTAACAATGTAATAAAGTTTCAAATAAGGGTGTAGATCAATCTGATACTTGAAAGTAATGGGGAGTGTAGTAGAGAAGTGAAGAAGAGAGTACAGGCAGGATGGAGTGGGTGGTGAAGAGTGTCAGGAGTGATCTGCGACAGAAGGGTAGCTGCAAGAGTGAAAGGGAAGGTTTATATAAGACGGTACTGAGACCAGCTATGTTGTATGGGCTGGAGACAGTGGCACTGACAAAGAGACAGGAGGCAGAGTTGGAAATAGCAGAGTTGAAGATGTTGAGCTTTTCATTGGGAACGATGAAATTGAAAAGGATTAAAAACAAGCATATCAGGGGGACAGCACAGGTAGGATGGTTTGGAGACAAAGTGAGAGGCAAGACTTACATTGTTTGGACACATGCAGAGGAGGGATACAGAGTATATAGGGAAAAGAATGCTGAGGATGGAGCTGCCAGACAGGAGAAGAGGAAGGCCAAAGAGGAGGTTCATGGATGTAGTTAGGGAGGACATGAAAGAGGTTGGGGTGACAGAGGAAGCTGCAGAGAACAGGTTGTCATGGAGAAGGATGATCTGCGATCTGCTGTGGCAGAGGGAGCAGCCGAAATAGGAAGAAGAAGATGAATCTGAAACTTCACTGTGTAGTCTGCAGTTTTATCAATGAGCTTTAAGGGTTTCATTTTAGAATTTATAATAACAATGAGAAATGTTAGATGATTTAAGTAAATATAAATACATTAGTGCCTTTTTGAAGCAATAGTACTTTATCACAGTCTGCTGGTCTGCTGTGTGAAAAAGAACACAATTTGTAGCTGTGTTTTGATTTGAGGGCTTCCTCAATAATTCTTTAAAGGGAATGAGAATTGTAGCAAAAAATGGACATCACATCAGGGAAGACAACACAAGACAAGGTGAAATCCAAAAAGGACAAGGATGCAGTGTGTGGTCGCGGTTCAGCCAATAATCCTTCTGCGACTTAGGTTGAGGAGAATAGGGAAGCAGGGCAATTTATGTGCACTTATGGGAGGATGAGAATTCAGAAATCCTGATGAAAGTGAATGACTTTTACTGTACTTTATCTCCACATTATAAAGATAAGATTAAAGTGACTTTCCCACAGAGCAAATGACATGGCTGTGCAACTTAGCAGGACTTTATGATATTTGATGGCAGATTGTACGATCCCGGTCACATGACGTACATTTTCCCACTCACATAAAGAGTGAAGGTTTGAAATGAAAATGGAGATGTAAAGCCTTAAATTCCCTCCTTTCTCTTCTTTTTCTTCCTCAGGATCTGAAAAAGATGAAAGAACATCCTGAGCGGGTAAAAGTGACACTCTTACTTCTGATATCTGTCTTTCAATGGGTTTCTTCTTCTTTTTTGCTTTTCCATGAAGAAAGGTAAAGAACACAAAGATGTAAAACCTTAAAGATCTTTTTCCCAAGTGCTCAGAAAGTTGTCAGTAACTTAGTGTGGAAGATGGCAGCCCATAATCAAAAGGGCTTGATAGACTTTACTTAGGCACACAGACTAAAAGGAAAATTGTCAGAAACCATTATTTGATAATACATAGCCTTTAGCCTCTTTGCACATATGTATGGATAGTTACCATGACGAAGGAAACCAGAGTCCAAAAACTACAGCTCTCATTACGTGATGAACATTTCACTGGAGAGCAAAATCATCAGAAAGAATGTTTACGGTGTAATTCGCAGTTTAATTTGTGCTGTTTTGTACCTATGACTTTAACAAATTACTTTTGAAAACAATGTAGTAGCAGAGATTGTAACATGATATTAAAACCGATAATCATCTAGGTCTAATGATGACCGGGTTCATTATCATTTTTCATTACTCGTGAAAGAGAGGGTTGTCTAACCTTCAAAAAGGTCTTTTTGTTTTAGCAGTTAAGCGTAATTAATGAATTGTAAATGACTTGTGAGGCGTAGGTTCTTAATCACAGAAAGGGGAATAGGGAGCACTGCCTTCGAGCTCAGAGTGCCAACTTTTGTCAAGTTGCCAGTTTAATTTGTTTTTATATTTTTTGTTAAAGTGTTGTGTTTATTTTGTTAACGGAACAAGTTTCAGTGACTTGATCTTATCATTGTTAAATGTTTTATTTCATATTTTTCGTGCATTGTTCATTTTTAAAACCTTACCAAAGCTTTGCCTGTTTAACAGGAAAAGATGTTAAAATGCAGTCCACATTAGGAATTTTAAACTATGTCCTTAGTGAAAAGTCATTATAATTGTATAGTGGAGTCAGTCAAGACCTGCCCTTTTACTTTTTCCTCTTAGGAGATTCCTCTTCAGTTAACCTTGTAGACCATACCGCACTTTAAAAAGATGGAAGAAAGCAACACGTAATCCAAGAGTAACAGTTATTATGCTGGTGGGGCCTTGGGAGATTTGTTAAAGAATTGTTAAAAATGTATCTTCAAAACACGAGTTTGTCAGATTTATTAATCATTTAATTTCAGCTTTTGAAAACACATGCTTGTTTTTTTGTCCATTTTGAAACATTTATCGACTTCAGTGTCACCACTTTAGTTTGTGAATAGTTGTGCCATTTCTTTCACTATGAAACGGATTTAATTTACAATGATAAAATAAGGATTAACGTTAATACAACATCACTGACTTGTCAAGAAGGACCTTGTCAGTTGTTATCATTGTATTGCTGTAAAAACTTGTTTTGCTGATATAGCAAGCCCCTTGGTAATATAATTGGCTGTTAATCAATATCTAACATGAATATTTTTGAATGGGCACATTATCAAGAGTTTGGTTATATGTAATACTTTGCAGGTGATATGCCCTTGCATCTTATTCAGAAACTAATTTGCGCCAGTATGACATGCAGAACCTGGATGTATGTGGAGTGGTTGTGACCAAGGAGAGATAATTCATATTAAAAGGGACTGAAAGTAGGTTCTTTCTATATGGAACTGGTGCACCATTGTGAATTCTAGGCTACATGTAGCCTAGTACATGGTTCATATAATTTTACAGTTTTATCATTTTAACACAAGGTATGAACGCATTTAGTTTAGGATCCTTACTGGTACATAAAATGGTTTCTGTGAATTGTGCTATGATCAGGTTTTTCACACAACCGGACCATTAACCCTTTAACACTCAACCTGTTGTTAATAAGTTCAGTACTTGTCAGAGATGCACATTTCATTATATTCCAGGATAAAGAAAATTAATAAATATTTCAATATAGTTTAAATCTGAGCTCATTACATTACAATTAGCAACCTTGTGATAAAAACATTGTAGCAGTAGTTTTTTTATTTAGACTGATTGACTGGTAATTAATAGATGCATTAGAACTTTATTAAAAACTAGTCAGTACTCATTGAAACTGCTGTTAAGGGTTACTTTCCAGTTTCACAACTTGCATGGATTAATTAAATGCATAATTTTGCCTGTCCCAAATTCACATTCATTAAAAAGTAGAACTTATAATTGGCATGGTCTCCATATTTTTTAGCAGTCTGATGAAACAGCTTGATTTCAGGTATCTCTTCTTCATATAACATATTGGTAATTATTAAAAGTAAGTATCGTAGCCTCCAGCTAATTTGACTATGAAGCAGAAAAACCGTTAAAAGCATGTCATTAACAAAGATTTGCTTCTGCTATATAGGGGTTTTTACAACTTTAAAGTATTGATAAAATACCTTACATGTGCATATTCTGTTTGTGCTTAATAATACACCACCAACAAGCCCCATCCCTTTTTCTCATGGGGTACTTATTAGTTTTAAAATGAACAAAATAAAATAACCCAAAAGTGAGAACTAGGTTATGATATGACTCTATTGCAATATTGCCACTGCACATTATTTGAATTTCAGAAAGACACACAGTCCACTTAAATGAATATCAGTTAAGTGGATAATTTGCTTATGTGAATATCATGACTACACTGTCATTTTCTGCCTTGACTTTAATAAAATGGTTGGTTCATTTTTCCACTTGTGCAGTATTGGAGAATACTGCATAAGTGGATAAATTAGTTTACTGCATAGAATATTTAAGAGTAATCTCATATATTCTCATGTTGATAAAATTGGACAATTGGATACACAGAACTCATTATAAAATTTACCAGCCAATGTCTGTAGCCCAGCCCACATGACTCTACTGCTGTCCTGTCTCTCAGTAATGCAGCAAATGAGTTATTTTCAATAATAGCGCTTAGCATGCTAAAAATTGCTTAATGAAACCTTGTAATAATAATGTATCTGGTCGAGTCTCAAAAACCGTTAGAAGTGAAACTCAGATGTGGATAGCAAAAAAAAAAAATTACTGTAGGACAGACAGGAATTTCTTGAATGTAAAAAGATAAAGAGGCAATTTTAATAGATTGGCAGAAAAACAGAAATCCAGACATTAAAAATAAGAGAACTGACCGTGCATGTGATGTGAAGGAGCCTCTGTCAGATGGTTCAGCCAAGCACATAACAAACAGCTACCTGCTAGCACATAAGAAAGTTCAGTTATATGACTACTCCACATAAATGGATACAGCATGGCCACTCCTAAGGCTATCCAATAAAATGGACTCCACAGTATATGAAATTCAATGGTTCCCTCTCAGTTACTGGCATCAGAATCAAGGCATGGACAGGGCGAGAAAATCACAGGCAGTTAGCGTGACGTGCAGTATGCCCGTGCAAATTCTTCAAGAGCAGCTCAGGTTTGCTATAATACAGGGGACTATTTTGGTTGTAAACACTTTTATGTCTGCCTTTTGGTTAGTGTTTACCACATGCACTATACTTTTGCACAGAGCTCAACAATGAACCCCGCTCTTTCTTGCAAACGCACACACACACACACACACACACACACACACACACAGAGATGCACAGATGCAGGCTAGCAGATGGTTCTCTATATTATTCTATGCGGCTATTCACACAATTAATAAACACTTGTCTGCTTATATTACCCATGACCCGAGGATTTGAGTAATTCTACTGTACATAACTGCCTGCAAATCCATCTGTAATAAGGCCTTACACATGACCAACTCACTAAAGCATTCACAACATTTTAACACAGTAATGTCATCAATTTAGCTGACGCATAAACCACCTCGTGGCATTTGGTCTATTACCCAAGAAGTAATAACTCAGCAATGGAGAGAGCAGTAGTTACCCAGGGCTGATCTGCCTTCCTGGTACAAATATTTCATTAAAACTGTAGCCAAGCACAATAACGTGCTGTAATTTAGCCCAGCAGAAATGTATTACTCATGACATGGTACCGTTTTGGGGAACAGCAGGGTTCCTTGGCTTTTTACTCTTCATCTGAGTAAATCTGGGCAGTATTACAGCCCAACCTATAAATAAGATGAAGGGAAATGTCCTGGTTCGTTCCTACATTTTTTTCTGGAATTAAGGTATTTTTTTCCTTTGCATTTTAAATGATCCTGCGCGGAATGCTGTGAAATGTTAAATAATTACTCGGGGAACTATTTGCAGTGCTCATAATGTTCCAGCGCAAACGGTTTTAGTGGAACAATTGATCACAGAAAAAGCAGTTTCAGCTTCACTCCAGCGAATGCTAATGCCGGCTCTGCAGACTCACAGCCACACAGGAAACGGAGTGGAGACGGCTTGGAAGTGATTGCAGCCGCCAGTTACGCGATGCCACATGTCGCATCAATCATTTAGCGCTAACTGCACTCACCGTTTTAATTTGGAGGTAAAATTAATCGCACATTACGTCCAAACGACTGGGCGCCGCTGTGTTTCCACCGCGTTACAAGCAATAATCTAATAAGAAGCACTCAGGGGTCGCCGTTTCCGTGCGACCTCGCAGCCGGAGATGGGTGTATTACTCACTGGTGCGGCATCAAATGCACTGGTTCCCGCTGCCACCCTCATGAATTCTTCATAGGCCATCTTTCATCTCTGGTGGCAACTGTTGGCTTATCGAAAAAGGACCCCTCCCTCCCCCCGACTGTATTTTATACTTGCCGGATTTTTAGATGTTTCACCTGTCTCGCCCTGTCCTATCTGTTCCTACACCTGCCTGGCAACCTGTTTCCCGATGACGAAAGATATCTTTTGAATCTGCAGCCTGACTTCTAAGCTCCGAGGAGCGCTCCACATTTATGAATTACCATCAGCCAGCTTTTAACGCACTACTTCCAGCGACTGTCTGTGCGCATTGTGGTGTGATGGTAATGGCTGTTATTAGAGCACGTAATAAAACAAGCATTACTGCGGAAATTCTCTACGTCATGCGAACTCCTTTCTGTACTACTGGATAAGGGTTTAGTATGTCAAGCTTTTTACCAGCTTATAGTTCTGAAATAAGAATTATGCTACTGTAATTAAAATTATACTATGACACACACACGCACGCAAGCACGCACGCACGGACACACAATAAACAACTAATGTTATAAAGGAATGAGGACGTGTGATTGCACAGTGTGAATTCTTTTTTCTTCATGATTCAAGAATTCAAATTTATCCCTTTTGTCAAATCTGGCACTATGTGAATGCACTTGAGTGTCAGTGTTTGTGTGGGTATGAGTGTCCTGTGATAGGTTGTGTCCTTTCCAAAGCGTACCTAGTACTACTGTCCACATTTCCAGTGACTGTCACTTGCACAAAACAGGTTGACAATAATGTGGATAAATGAAGGAATGAATTATTGCTAATGCCACATAATACTTCTATAGTATAGTGGTCTTTGGGATGAGAGCTTAACTGACTGTACTTTTGTATGAGCATCACGTACCCAGTAATTAAAATTATTGTTCACAGAATAAAAAATTGTCTTAAATAAGTCATTTTTTTATAACCTTCAGATTTCTTTTAAGTCATCAGTGCACCAATCTTCTTCTGCTTCTCCATTTTGTAAGAAAAAAGCTGGTGTACATTTTTATGAAGTAATTTCTGAAGCAATCACAGATGCACAAAATTATTTTATACGCCAGCCACATTCATTAATAGTTTGTCTTTGTCATAATATGTTTGCATACATTAAACATCTAAATGTTTAGGATTATTAGCATTTATGCAGTCAATGTACCGCTGTGTAATAAATGAAGCATGCACGTGAAAACTCTTCCCCTCCTTTTACAAATGGCTTTTGTATCCATCTGAAATTGCCCAGTAGGCCTTATATTTAAATGCAGCAGAACACCCTGGGGGGGAAAGGGGGTTTGGCAGGGATGGACATTAGGGTGTTTCTTTAATCTCAATGGTGTACGCACCCCAAGGAGCTCTGTGCTCAGTTATGGAAGGAAAACCCTATGTGTAATGCTGAAAAGGAGCGAAAAAGAAAACGGCTGAGCACGTGCACAACAGAGATATGTGTGTGCCAGCTCCCTTAACTACACCATACAACAACCTCACTGGAGGCCAAAGGCAGTGTCACCTTGGAGTTAACCCTGGTCATGTGTTGCAGTTACCAGAGTGCCCAGAAACTGAGCTGATGTGCCGTATTCAAAGAGAAGAAAGAGAGCACAAAAAAAGCCTTCGAGTGTGTTGTTTGTGCAGACCGGACCTGCTCTTTGCCAGTCATATTCTTCACACGCCGTTCAGCTGGATTCTTAGCGCCCCGACAGCGGCGACTTGGCGGCGATGTAACCGCAAGGATGTTCTAGCACTGAGCATTAAGACAGCACTGCAATTATCCTCTGATTTACAAATGCAAATCAGGTTAAAATTAAGCCTGTGGGATGTCATTGCAAGGAAGCAATAATTAATTAGTGCAACATATCTCGTGCAAGGAGTTCCAAACAAATGTTTTTGAGACCTAAAATGCTCCTCACTAGACTGTCAGAGCTTCCTGAAGATGATATGTAAGAGTACCTGCACAAATTTAATTTATGTATATATGTGTTTTTTCATGTTATGCTATGCATGAATTTGTTCAATTAATTTTTGCACAAATTTTTCAGCTCCGTACTATTTAGAAAATGAATCATTTCAACAAAAAGATCTAATTAGACACTCGTGTTCTTTGTGACGCCCACCTGGTGGCTTGTGTCAAGACAGGAAATAATTACAATGCGGTAAAATCAGCAGAGTTTAAATTAACTCTGGGAGAGGTCATCTGATCTCCGCAAGCTCAAATGAACCATGTGTTCAAATGTCTCATTTAACACCACAGATTTTTGCCCCACAATAAATAATTGCTTTTCTGACAATTATGAGTCTGCCACAATTTACTGCATAGTCATGAATGGGCGATGAACCTTTATCGCACCTCACATTTGTACACTGCCCATAATTATCTGCTTTCATAGCAAGTCACTCAGCATTCTCTGGGGACTTAGTTGTGTCAAACCTGGTATGAGTTCACGGTTTTATGAGTTTTTGGTTTGTTTGGTAATATGTCCCTTTTGCACTGGAGGGCAGGGTGCTTTTCTTTGGAAATACAGAAACATTGGAAGGAAAGGGTTACATTGTTACCTTTTCTCAAGGTTTTGTTCTCACTTCCTTGCTCCCTTTATAAATAAATGTAGGGGCCTGCAGTCCAGGACTGTAATTGAAGGCCTTTCCAATTAAGCAGCAGCACTGGGGTGGCCATTTCACCTTCTTCTTCAGAGGATGAAGTTCAGAGCACTCAGAGATGAGCAATTACTTAAATTAAATAAAAGCTGGGCAGATGCGGATTGTTCATCCTACCAAAATATGTTTGATGCTGATAACTGATGAAATGCCTGTACGAGGGCCTGGTGGCTGATGGTGATGGGGAGATGAACTGGGCAGATGGGTGGCACTTGTTCAAGATATCTTTGCCCACTTCAGAAGTCAATATCAAAAGACATAACTGGCCTCTGTCTGTTTGCTGTACCATACCTTGTTCAATATTTATCTATTTGGCAAAGAGTTTCTAGAAAGTGACGCTCAAGTTAGAGACAATGAGTAAATTTATTGGTGCATGTTGAAATGAACACAAAAGCTGTTAGTTTAGCAGTGATGAAGAGCATGTTATTTTTGCTATGGTTAAATGTTTCTGAGGTCATCAAATTTTCAGCTACTGTATGTGCTCTTAGTACATAAGTGTCCAGTCACAAGATGTCCCCGTTTACAAAGTCTGTGAACATGATTACAGGTAGCCATTCTTCAGGGCTCCTGCAGTTCTCTTTTTACTCCCCTTCACCATCATTTGTGGTACTCTGTGTATCACCACCATCTGCAGGACTGCAGTCAATGTGTCTAGTAAAGTAACATGGGTGTGGAGCTGGTCCTCCACCACTCCAAACATTAATGACTTTGAGCATGAGCAGAGGGGGTCATGCTCTCACCATGTCGCTGCCGGTAAGTCAGTGATGGGCAGGCTAGACTGGCAGCTGGTGCCCTCTCGAGCGCATTATGATATGTTAGTCTGTCATTTTCCTAGTTAATTTCAGGGAGGCCACATGTATTGTCTACGTATTTTTACTTCAAAATGGAGTTTCAGAAAGGTTAAAAGAAAATAAATGGTACTTTTTTTGTACTGGAAAGAGGATATGAAAGTACTAACTGGCAAGAAATGTGCCCAGATATTCAGATATCTGTCTTTGCTGACCACATTAATTGGATATGGGTCAGCTTTGACGAGAAACAAGTCAAGACCTGATAGATGCATTCAGCTCTTTGGCATCAGGTGTGACTGGCTCACATATTTTAATCATTTTGGGTTTCCACCAATGGAGTGAATGTGATATAACATAAAATGTTAGTTCTCCCTATTGGTGAATTTAATAGCCCTTTAAAAGCCAGTCACCCAGCATGCATTTTTTGATTTTTTATTTTTGTAAAGCTCGTCTGCACAGCGCTTGAGCATGGTGGAAAAAAACAAATATACCACAGTTTATGACAAAATGTGCTTGAATTTGAGATGACCCACGGGGCATAAGTGCTCTAGCTTTTAAAGTGATGACATCCTGATCTGTTAACGCATGCAGACAGCATAATTCTCTGTGCAGATTTACTGCCGTCCCAGAACATCGCTTTCATATGAAGAGTTAGAATTATTACAAGCCTACCAACATGTGCATGAGTAATCAAACACTTTAGTTATGCATGAATGTAACGCGTAATAGAGAAAACGTGTATTTCATCAAACCGTGTGTCTTGTCGCTTTGGCCTGGTCATGTGAGAAATTCTGTGTCATTGGATTTTTCTGATGACTTTATGACTGCCAGCTATGTTAAATGAAACTTTCTTGGTTGTACTCAGCATACATCAACATATTACTGATTTTCTAGATTCTTTTTTGAAAGAAGTCTTTTGGGTTTTTATTTCTATGTATGTTTTCTATTTTGGTTCTCTGTGGTTTAAAGGTTATGTCTGCCATTTGGTAGTTACACACATTTTATATGCACTATATGTTGTAGTATTG
Organism: Chitala chitala; assembly: GCA_025773905.1. NCBI lineage: Eukaryota > Metazoa > Chordata > Actinopteri > Osteoglossiformes > Notopteridae > Chitala > Chitala chitala. The sequence continues at coordinate 946 of JABJVR010007331.1, read as the reverse complement.
GTATATTTTATTATACATATATGTAGGCGTCACAGGGATTCAGTGGTGCACATTTGGTTCATACTTCTGCTGTTTTTGGCTTGGTTTTCACATGTCTTCCTCCCACAGTCAAAATAGATGCAGTTCAGAGTTTAATTGTGAAATTATGTCTGAGGACATACAATTTATGCTGTATAAAGATGAAGATATATATCTTTTCGATTATAATTACTTTCACTCTAGTTAGAATATTTTTAACCACTTCAGTTTCTGACATAATTACTAAGCAAAAGTAATAACAATATAATAATAATAATAATAATAATAATAAAAATGATAAAAAACTTAATCTATGACATTTTCTGATACGGTTTCAAACTAATGTCTGATAGATTGCTAGCTAAGGAGAAATAACTAGTAACAGCTATGAGCGGAGATTTCGGCATTTATTAAATGGATGGTAAATTAGACAATGATTCCCTGTAAATTTCAACATGGGATCAAAATAATTTCATTGTTGTTCATCCAGGCTTGGAGTGGGACCACCTGAGTCCCAGATGATTTCCTGTGTTATTGTTTGACTGATCCACATACTTGTTTGATTGACAAGATTCAAAAAAGCCTGTTGAGAGCTGCAGCATTTGGAAAAGGTGTAGTTATGAAACGAAAAAGGACATCATGGAAAATGAATCTGGAGGAGTCAGGACATTGACTGGCTGTAAAACGCATAGTAAACAAGCTCCTAAAAATAATGCTTTTCATGGAAAAGTTAGCATTTGTGGCAGCACGGTGGCGTGGTGGTTAGCATTGTCGCCGCGCACCTCCAAGCCTGGGGTTCAGTTCCCGCCTTCCGTCTGTGTGCGTGGAGTTTGCATGTTCTCCCTGTGCTATGTGGGTTTTCTCCGGGTGCTCCGGTTTCCTCCCACAGTCCAAAGACATGCAGGTTAGGTTGATTGGTGTGTCCAAA
>JABJVR010007330.1:1605-11628 GCA_025773905.1 Chitala chitala | reverse complement strand
TGCTTGCTGTCTGTCAGTGCACCACACTGGGGGGGCACTGAAGACTAGTACTTGCTGTCTGTCAGTGCACCACACTGCAGAGGGGGGCGCACTGAAGACTAGTGCTTGCTGTCTGTCAGTGCACCACACTGGGGGGGCACTGAAGACTAGTACTTGCTGTCTGTCAGTGCACCACACTGCAGAGGGGGGCGCACTGAAGACTAGTGCTTGCTGTCTGTCAGTGCACCACACTGGGGGGGCACTGAAGACTAGTACTTGCTGTCTGTCAGTGCACCACACTGTTCATGCTCTGCAAGCTAAGCTTCCATATCACTGTTGAGATCTTCCCTCCCTGTTAGAATCTGCCTGCTTTCAAATCCACATTCTAATTCAGTCTGAATTTGAAATAGTAGGAAGTACCAAGTAGTAAAGTAGTTAAAGACATGAATGCGGTCCAGTAAGGACCTTTCTCTATTATCCTCAGTGCTTACGTTACAATTCCAGTCATATGTAATGTAATGTTGTGGCCAAAAGTTTACATATACCTGGACCAACTCATTTTTTCACAACTTCACATGTCATGTCACCATTACCATTATGTCCTGTGTTAAATTAATTAGGCTATGCATTTTGTTTTCATAAAATACCAGACAGATTTACTTCAGCTTTTGTCAACAACATCAGATTTTCAAGTTATGTACACCACGTTGTCTTTAAATTGTCTTGAAGTGTCCAGAAACTGATCTCTATTAGAAGCTTCTGATTGGCCAGTTACCATAATTATGAGTTAATTGTGAGTCCGTAATTCTGAGTGCACCTGAGTGCTGTACTTAAGGGTCAATTTTTCAAGCCATTGGCTTTTCACCTTGATTCCACAGGTGTGAGTCCTCAATTAGAGCAATTTCCAAACAACTGGAAGTACCACAAACATTTCTTCAAACAAATGTATTCAAATAAAAATATGTTGAGACAAGGCGCTGCATTGTACTGGTAGAAGGATCAAATGAAGTGTCAGGAATGAAAGGACTTTGCTCTGATAGGTTCAGTGGAACCCAAGGACCACAAACTGGTGAAGGTGTGTTTCTTTTTTATGCACCAGCTGTGGCTCATTCAGCGCAGCATAAAAGACAGAGACTCCATTCAGTTAGTCACGAAGTATTGTTTAACTATGCTAGGTACCGAGGGATATCTTACCTCCTTGTCTTGTTTTTTCTCCCATTGTTTTCTTGGCTCCTGTGCCCTCCTTACCTCCCTTGTGTCCTCTCTTGCCTTCATCCTCGTCTAGGATTGTTCTCTCCGGTTTACCGACTCTTGCTCTTTTCAGTGACTACAATTGTGCATAGCGCTTTAATAAAAGACAAACTCCTGCAAATTGAGCCTCTCGGTCTGTGCGTTCGAACGTTACATTTTGGAAAAATCTCACCTAAGAATTTAAAGATCATAAAGATTTTCTGCATAGTATATACAAATTCAGGTATCTAAATTCAATTTTAAAATTATATTAAAGGTTATACACACGGCAGTGAAATAATTTTGTTACAATTTCTGTCTCTTGGCTCACTAATCAAATGGTAATTGGTTTGCTTTCTAGGACTGTTTGCTCTCAGACCCAGAACTGGGTTTTCAGTGAAGTAAGCTTTAGTATGGGATGTGTTCACAGAGACGTGTGACAGTGAAGATGATAATGTGTCATGGGTGGTCATCAACCAGGGCCCTCTCACCATTCCCCCATCCTGAATGCAGTCATGGAACCACAGTGATCCCGTGTGATAATGTTCATATGTGCAGCACCTTGTTGTTTAACTGGTGTCAGTGTCAGTGACACCTTTCAAAAAGATCCAGCCATCTACTGCAGTTAATCTGTACCACTTATTCTCACCATTGTAATTTGGACAGTACTGTTGACCACACTGTCAAAGGCATAAGGATAATCATACACCACAGGAGAACTGAGTGATTTCCTCATCTTAACTGCTTGGAGGATTAGACTAAGCCTTCAGTACTGACACATTTATACACGTGTCCTCCCGTCACACTCAGCGCTGACACATTTATACACATGTCCTCCCGTCGTGCTCAGTGCTGACACATTTATACACATGTCCTCCCGTTGTGCTCAGTGTTGACACATTTATACGCGTGTCCTCCCGTCACGCTCAGAGCTGACACATTTATACTCGTGTCCTCCCGTCACGCTCAGTGCTGACACATTTATACTTGTGTCTTCCCGTCGCGCTCAGCGCTGACACATTTATACACGTGTCCTTCCGTCACGCTCAGAGCTGACACATTTATACACGTGTCCTCCCGTCACGCTCAGAGCTGACACATTTATACACGTGTCCTCCCGTCACGCTCAGAGCTGACACATTTATACACGTGTCCTCCTGTCACGCTCAGAGCTGACACATTTATACACGTGTCCTCCCGTCACGCTCAGAGCTGACACATTTATGCACGTGTCCTCCCGTCACTGTAAGAGCTGACACATTTACACACATGTAATGTTACATTATGCCATGATACATCGCAAAGCAAATGAGTAACGATGTTTACTATGGAGATGGATGATTGTATTGTGCCGCATGGTTGGTTTGTGACATTTTCACAGTCTTGTTTGCTGTAGAGTTTCACCACACCACACATAGAGGGTTTGGGAGAGCAGCATCCCCAGATGCAACGAATCTGTAAGTTGTCGTTACAGTTTCAAATTTATGTTTTCTTTATGTTGTTGTCACTTTTGTCCTTGTAGTCCTCTGGTTGTTTTTCAGCAGTGCCAGTAAAAACAACTTGCTAATGTGGTTTGTTTCTTTATTTTTCCTAATACGCAACTTACCAGGTCAGGGCTGTATGTTGAGATCTAATTTTTAAGATATAGAAAATTTGTTAGTCATTATCATTTTTATTTTATTTTTTTCAAATGTCTGTTAAATTATAATTTAGGGAAAATGTTTTAGAAAATTTAGGGCAAAGCGAATACTTACGTGGCTTTCCAGGCCAGTCCGTGGCCTGGTACTTGTCAGCCCACGGCACCACAATTTCTGTCATGGTTTTCAGTAAGTATATGAAATTATGAAAAAATTAGAAAATTAAAAATTTGACAGTGTTGTTATTATAAGCAATGTGAAGCAAATTAATTTTTCATGGAATCATGGCAAATTTTCCTGTTGTAGTAACTTGTATGACAGGTGCTATCGTGTATGGGAACCCCCCCCCCATGTCAACACAACACTCAAAGTTTTGGTGTATGTCAGTAATGCATGTTTAGAATTTTAGTGGTAGCATCAAGTCTAGAGACAGTGCAATAAAGTTAAAAGTCATCAGACAATACATGAAGGTACAGTTATAACAATAAACGTGAAAATGTAAAAAAGAGTGCAATGTTAACATATAATGCAAATATTTTGAAATATTGCAGAAACCTGGATAAGTAAGAGGAATAAATTTTTACCACATTTGTAATAATTTCAGCTGAAGGTTCTGCATTTTAAATGGTTTCAATAAAGTCTGGTTATGGAACAGCTGTGGTCCAGTCAAAAATGGTTTAGAAACACCTTGACAAAGATGTAAGACATAAAAACAGATTGAATGGGAGTGATTTGCCCTAAACTAAATTAAAATTCTGTAACATCTGTAAATCTTTTCCATAAATCCAAATTCATGGGACAGGAAGATTAGAAGCGTGATGTTACATGATGAGGAACTGGAAGTAACCAATCAGCAGGTTGGGGACTGCTTCCCCCTTGTAGATAAAGGACTGTGATGGGTGCAGAGGTGCATCTGTCACCTTGCTCCTCTGCTTCCTCCATAGATACAATCACAGTCCTTCCATTCAGGCTGAAGGCTACATCTGTGCGGGGGCAACTGATAGGAGCCAAGGACAATCTCCGTGACTTCCCAAGAAATCCAAAATACATTCCAAAAAAAAACATGCTAATCCCACCACTCAGATGAATATAACATTCATTCCCATCTGCCTCTTCAGCCATAAGAGAGAGTGTTTATGGAAGGAGTGGGGAAGGGGTTTGTGTGTAAAAATCTGGTACAAACTGAATAATTTGTCTGACAGACGGTGGATGAGAATAAGGGCAAGGAGAGATTAATTCTGCTCTGCAGTCTTATTGCTTTGAGGATTGATTTTGTATCGAGAGGCCCCAGGCACTGATAGAGGAAGAAGCCACAGAGCATAGCTATTGTATACAGAAGACTGCATTCATTTATTTTAAAGAGGAGGGAAAGAAGATTAATCTTGTGTTGCTGAAGAGAAAAGGCACGTCCAACTTACTGGAGAAGCGTCTGATTTTTGGGAGTCCTGCAAAGCTCCTCTCCCGCACATTGCTCATGCACAAAATGCTCACTGCATAATTCCGTGTTGCTGCTTATCGCAGAGACGCAGATAGTTCCCTGTCCACCTCTGAAGCAGGATGGGAGCTTACCGTATCACATTGGTGCAGGTTGGGGGAGGGGATTCGCCGTATCAGGCCACAGCCTTTGGCGCTGGCACTTTGCAGTAAGATCGAGCTGAGATCTATACTGAGCGGGATGTAGTTTCATGTTCTCAGCCAATGGAGAACAGAGCATCATTCCATGCCAGCAATCTCCTGAGAGCTGCCATCGTTTTTTGTCTGACTTAGAGTGGCCATACCTTTGGTTTGACTTTAAGGAGACTCTACCATGTATGTGATTATTAAAATTTCTTCCTTATGTGTGCTATGTGACGTTCTTGCTGACATGCTCCCAGTTCACCTTATTGCTTTTCATCACTTTCAAACATAAATAAATGACAGCATAATCAGAAAATAAGTGGTTTTAACTTACAGCTTGTATGTGGATTACAGGCCCTAGGAAGATACAGATCCGTTTGTGCAACAGTCTGTTCAGAAATAGTCTGTGCCAGTAACTTAAGATGTATTTAACAACATAAATACCAGCAACATTTTACTTTGTAGTGTGATCGTAAATTAAGCCTTCCTTTGATGAGCTAGGGATTTCAAAGGGAGTGTAGTTTTTGTCAGGTGAACTGGCCACCTACCCAGTTAAAAAGATAATGCTTCCGACATTAACAAAGCGGGAGAATGATGGTGTTTGTTATTGCACCTAAAATAAAGGTCATCTTTTTGCTGCCTTAGTGATTTGGTAGAGGGAGGGGCAGTGGTCAGGTATAGTTCAGTGACTGTGATGTTTACTATACAATACAGTGTTTTCATTTGGTTCTTTGCAGCCTGGTAACAGAGCCTCCCACTGCGTCCTGTTACTCACATTGCTCCATTTATGGCAGTTTTTATCCTTGCTGAGGACACCGGGTTTCGGGTGGTGCTGCTCTGCAGTGAAGTGGTCGGAGAAACGGGCTTCACCCCCACGCATATGCCTGGGCCCTAGTCCAACCCAAACACATGCTGATGTGGGCATGTGTGGCCTGCTCCATCCTGCTGCCCCTCCTATCCCATCTTGTCCCTGCCTAAATGCCTAACCTCACAGTCTGTGTGATGAGCCTCTGTTTGTAGATGCTGGTTGGTTGGTAAAGCAGCTTACAAGGGCGTGTTTGTCCTGTTCTCTGTGTCCTGTCCTAAAACATGGACAATAGAGCAGTGGTACATGGGTACACCCTGTATTTGGACCTGTTACACATGGATGATAGGTCCATTTGTACCCTTTAAAATGATGTATTTCATATTCACAGAGTTTATAAACATTCATGAACAGTACTTGGTGGAAGTAGCTAAGCTTTCCTTTAAGAACAGTAGATTCTTCACTAATCAGCCATGTACGGATACTGACTTTGTAGTCCCTAAATGTCTGCAGGATAGTGGCATCTTTATTGCTCATTTTTAGACCTTTCTCCTTGTGGTGTTCTTTAGAGTTTCGCATGAACATTCCTACACTGACCTGCGAATGCCCTGGGTTCCCAGGGACGTGCCTGCAGTAGAACTTGGAGGGTTTCAGCAACTCAAGGCAGACTTGCCTTGACTGGCTCTGAGTCTCATTGGATTTGTAATGCTATCCATTTGTCAGTAGCTGCTTTGGCTGTAGGCCTCTTTGATGCTCAGGAGGTTACCACAGAGGATGTGTTTTTAGGAAAGGAACCCTATCAAAGACTTCTTGAGGTTCCTCTTGCACATGTCACTGTATTTTGTTACTATGCAGTTTACACACTCTTATATAGACTACATTTTTCACAGCTTATCATTTACACAGTTATATATTTTGTTGACAGGATGAACCCAGAGACCTGAACTTGAAAACATTTTTGTATAGCCCATTAATACAGTTACATAAGAGGATTGCTACTTGTGAGCTGCATTCTGGAAATCAGCCCACATGTTGTTTACATTGTTTTGTTGTACTCTTGAGCTGCTCTCAGCATTGCATGTGCAGACACGGGCCCTGCACCAAAACCCTGCTGGAGCTCACCATCAGCATTTATGGACTTACAGATGTTAGTAAACAGACCTATAAATTATGTGTTCTGGAGTGGTGAGCGTGTTTTGGGACACAAGTCATTTGCCTTCAGGGTGAGTAATTTCACATCTGTACCCCCCAGAGCACCCCCACTGTCCCCCAGAGCACCACCTCTTGGTCACATTCTCAACATGCCAGTGTAGCAGACGAACACTGGCAAAGCTGAGGGTAACTGTCCCAAGTGAAGCCTCATAATTTGGTTGAGGCCTAGATCCAAACACAAATACAAAGACAACCCAGCCGGTCATGTGGCTTTCATTCCACCTAAGAACTGACCCATTCGGCTGAGCTGCTTTTTGCTCTGGCTCAACCACCAAGGTAAACACAAGGGCCTTTTACAGAATCAAGAGAGCTCAGCCTGCCCTGCTCATGTGCTTCTCAGAGGCCCACTTTAGAGCTGTACGGCCTTCCTAGGCCTCATCGTCAAACACACATCTGCTAACAGTGGCTCTGCATAGACCATGTGAGCCATGAGCCATGCTAATATGCATGTTAGCTGTGGGCTAGCTCTTTCTCTCAGCAGTAAATTTCGATTCTGCACTCCTCAGGCTCGGCTGAGTCTGATCACACGGTTATTACAGCCATGATTTGCTCACTTCCTTCCCATTGACATTCTATGGTCCCACTTGACTTCATTTTTTTATTTTTTTTTTCTTACTCATCCTTTGTCTAAGTAGTTATGTCAGCCAGCTATTTAACGTGGTCGTGTCAGGGAGAAAAGGTTGCCATGCTGTTTGTGCTAGCACACACCATGTTAAATTGCTGAGCTGTAATGACACATCATAGGACAGACAAAAACAAAACAGGAATCTCCTAAATATTAGAAAGCACCTTAAACGACCATGAGGCTGGACAAACATAATTCAGGGACTGTGCAAAGAACTACACCAGTCCATGCCTTTAAACAGCAAACAAACACGACACAGGTAAAAATACTAATGCACAACCGTAGGCCACGGACACTCTCACAAAGTAGCAAAGAACTGGCAGCAGAGGTGGCTTCCAGCACAGTTCAGATGGTTTTTACTGACTGTGATGACCCGTGCTGTGAAGTTCACAACAACAACAATACAAATGTTTAACAGAGAATTCATAAGGCGCCTGTCCTTAATACAGTACCTCACAAAGACTTGCCCACAGGCTAAAGTATACAGGATAACACTGAAGTATAAAGTGTATACATATGTAAGAAATGCATATAATGTTCTTTCAGAGAAGCTGCTGGATTCTTAATGGAATTCATTAAGAATGATGGAACAATTTACATTAACATTTTACATTTTACTCATTTAGCAGATACCTTTGTCCAAAGCGACTTACAATGAATAATGGTACACGTGCATGTCACAAACGAGGCCAAACAGTATCAGAGAATCTAACTAACAGTAAGTGCTGTCCTGTCATCAAGGTGCACCCGATTAAGTCTGGCAATTGTCTTTTTTTAAAGCTTCATTCATGGCATGTGTTTGAGAAGAAGGACAGGAGGCTTAGATAGTTCCTGTTTGAGAGCCAGTGGAGTTCTCAGTGTTGTCTGGTGATGCTGTACAATATGGATGATTGGGTTTACACGTGCTATAAGTGAGTGATATCAATAGGGGCTATGGGGTGGGGGTATTAGATCAGAGATATTTCCCACGTTCTCTGTAAACTGTAGTTATCATGGGTTTTGAAAAGGATTTGTGTTTGAGAGGTTACCGTGCTCTCTGGTGTAACCAACAGAAACAGGCATGCTGACCTTGCTGCTCTCTGTTCTGGATTAGGTAAACACATAGCTCTAACTGAATTTAAATCTAACTGAAATTAACTGCACCCACCTAGCCCTTTACCTTTGAAGGACTTCTCACACGCTGCATTATACAAAGCTATTGAGTAAAAGCTGATGGACTCCTAACCACTTTTACAAATAAAGATTTTAAAGGAATGTGCCATTGTTTTAAATAACAAAAAGACTTTCCCATTTCATATAATGCAATAGTCTTTCTACCTGCTTCTATTGTAGTGCACTTATACCTGCCTCTGTTGTAGTGTACTTGTACCTGCTTCTGTTGTAGGGCACTTGTACCTGCTTCTAGTTGTAATGCACCATACCTGCTTTTTGTTCTGTGTGATAAAAAGCTTACACTCTGGCTTTGCTCTGCTCTGAAAGGAAGAATTCACACTGTCACATTGTTGCAGGCTGTGTGGTGTGGTTTTGCTCTGAAAGGAAGAGTTCACACTGTCATAGTGTTACAGGCTGTGTGGTGTGGCTTTGCTCTGAAAGGAAGAGTTCACACTGTCATAGTGTTACAGGCTGTGTGGTGTGGCTTTGCTCTGAAAGGAAGAGTTCACACTGTCTCAATGTTACAGGCTGTATGGTGTAGCTATTCTCTGCTCTGAAATTACATGCAGTCCTACTAATTGACCACTTTTGAATCTTTCCTTTCAAACATTTTCATTTGTTGCAGCTGGACTCTTGTATTCTGCTGTTTTAAGTCTAAAAAGATATTTTCAGTTTCAGAACTAGCACCAAAAAAGCTGGAAAAAGACAAATAGGGGATACCCTAAATTCCAGTAATAGGAAATTTTGACTACACTTCCTAGCCAGCTGGTTATTAGCCACACTAAATGTACATTTTAGCAAGACACAGTGTATGAATCTTTTCCCCTGCCTTCACACAGAATGCCAATGAAAATGAAGTATGAAAAATAAAATTGTATCTGTTACATTACTTCTTTTCTTATTTATAATACATCTCCAGTTTAGAAAAGGCAGACATGTACTGACATTCGCTAATTAGTGTATAGTAGCTATGCTTATTGAATTAAAAGCCTGAATATGTTACAGATTCCAGGAATTGAATAGCTCTGACATCCATACAATAGGCCAGACTTTGGCATTAAAAGAAAGTTGAGACACTAAATAGGTGTTAGTGGGATTCAGGCTTACTCTTTTCATTGATGTGTTGTATTTGTCTAGCCTGTACCTGGTGCTTGATGAGTTTTTTGGTTCTTCATTTTCTACCTTTGATTTGTAGATTTGTCCTAGAGTCTTGGACTTTGTAGAGCTGATCCTCTGGCACCATTGTTTTTGTTTTTTTAAATGAGGATTTTCACGCAAATTAACTTCCTTCTAATTCTGTATGTGGACTTGTTGGATGTACTGCTGTAGTTCTGCAACAGATTCCTTATAGGAGTGGCATGAGTTCCTCAGTTGTTTGACATTGTGTGATTTTGGTTTAATGACAGAAGGTAGGCATGTGCTACTCTTTGGTTGATTGGACTATGTGTGCTGCCTGTGTGTGCTAACTGGACGATTAGTGTGTACTTCTCTGTGCTCATTGGAGTCTTAGTGTATTTGTGCTCTTTGGAGGGTTCGTATGTACTCCTCTGTGTTCATTGGAGTGTTTGTGTGTACTCCACTGGGTTCATTGGAGGGTTAGTGTGTACTCCTCTGCGTTCATTGGATTGTTTGTGTGTACTCTGTGCTTATTGGAGGGTTTGTGTGTATTCTGTGCTCATTGGAGGGTTTGTATGTACTCCTCTGTGTTCATTGGAGTGTTTGTGTGTACTCCACTGGGTTCATTGGAGGGTTAGTGTGTACTCCTC
>JABJVR010007329.1:0-11631 GCA_025773905.1 Chitala chitala | reverse complement strand
ATCCAGCATGATTTTTTTTCCCATTGAGATCTGATGTGTTTTCAAAGTGTTCCTTTAATTTTTTTGAGCAGTGTATTATTAGGGTAGTGAGAAATCTGAGTTATGATTTGCATTTGATCAGTATAATCGCTGACAGGCAAAAACGTGAAAGAGTGCCAGTTAAAAAAATGACATTTACCTAAGTGCAAACGTCCATTTTGGGGTTTAGGAAAAACCCATTTACCAGTTTGGGTTAGGAGATTGGCATAGAAGTTGTTTAAGTGCAGGACAATCGTGTTAATAGATGTTTTTATTCCCAGATTTTTTTTTTCCGGTAAGAACTGAATGGTAAAGACACGAGATAAAACTCGTTTGATAAGTACAGATGCTATCTAAGTTCCGGTAATTATTGAGTTATCCAGCCAACATTGCGTTTAGTTTTTCCTCAATTACTACAACACGTTTAATAAAGTCATGCTTCGGTTTCTCAAAACAATGAACAGAAATGCAAAAAAAAAAAAAAACTACATTCACAAAACTGCTGACTCTTCAGGCAAAAGTGAACACGACTATTTTTGCTCGAAACCAAACACTGCCATCAGATAACACACAAAGCCAGTCAATTACACTCATGAGCAGTCATTACACATTACATAAAAACACAAAACACTGTTCATAATTTTTTTATTTAGGATTTTCATAATTAGTCTACTCAAGAAATGGAATCCAACCGTAAAAGTTAAATAATTTACTCTAAGTAATGTTTTCTTCTCTCACACAGTTATCTCCCACTAGGAAATGACTGCAGAACCATGTGACATGCTGACTCCAACCCAGACCAAACTCCACGGCTACATCACAGGCCAAATGCATTAATTGTAGAATATTTTCTCTTACATAGGGTTTAGGATCATACACTTATCAGCACCATGCTGAGAAGAATTCTTCAGTTGGATTCAGGAAGAGAGAACATGATGAAAGGCGAACTTACAAAACACTGCTCACTGCTAACCCAGTAACGTATACATGCACTGTGGCGTAAGCACCCTGTGTGAGGACATCCTTCCAAATTTCTGTTTATAGCCCCCTGCTCATGTAAAGAATATATTTTGCAGCCATACAGCTGCTATATTGCAGCCACACAGCATTGAACATCTAATCACAAAACATGATTAGATGTTCAATGCTGTATGGCTGCAATATAGCATGGTGGTGAAGAACCACTCAGTTACTGCCTGATGCACATAAGGTGAACTATCACCATGTTGTCCAGGGACTTCTATAATGGCACATTGACCAATTATGTTACAACCTCTCCTTCTCTTTGCAAGACTGAACCCAACTTCATCCACAAAGTTATATTCATGACGCCTTTCTATGGAATCCAATTCAAACATTCTCTGCATACACTAAAAAGCTATCAATGAGACTAGTTTTGTAACTGCCACATGTCAGACTTCTGATGTTTAGCACATCTGTGTGAATGCAACTTTTTCCATTCCAATTCACACGTTATATATTCAATGTACAGTTTCAAAATCCATTTTCTCACAGTGAAAACTCCTCAGTAAAACCAGAGAATCCAAAAAACTACCAGATTAAAGAATCTGCTACTTGTGATCTGAATTGGAGGGCTCTCAACATCCATCCATTATCTTAACCGCTTATTCCTGGGGAGGGTCGCGGGGAAGCCTGGAGCCTATCCCAGAGCACAGAGGGCGCAGGGCAGGGGACACCCAGGGCAGGGCACCAACCCACCACAGGGCGGGCACACACTATGGGCAATTTGGACACACCAATCAACCGAACCTGCATGTCTTTGGACTGTGGGAGGAAACCGGAGCACCTGGAGAAAACCCACCAAGCACAGGGAGAACATGCAAACTCCACGCACACAGACCCAAGGCGGGAATTGAACCCCAGGCCTAGAGGTGTGCGGCGACAGTGCTAACCACCACGCCACCGTGCCGCCCTAGCTCTCAACATTCACAGGCAAAATGACTTTGTGGAACACTGTCCTGTTGAGATTTTTTTTCTGATTTTTATTTGAAATGGGTGTGAAATCTGCGGTGACTGTGTGTCTGTGTTTACGCACAGGGTGGAGCCTCCAAAGACAAGTGCCCAGAGACATCAAGACTATGTGGGGAAAAACATTTGTGGGAATAACGTTGCAGTACAGAGTTGTGTATTCTATACACGTGGAGTGAAATTACACTGTCCTTTTGGATTTCCCCACTTGCATTTCCAGTTACAGTAACACCTGGGTGGCATACTGTTTCACTGTGCCAGCGGTGGAATGCAGTCTTACTTCTTACAAGTCAACATAAATGGGGAAATGGACACTAGTTTTCCTCTGTCCTTTTCACTTTTACTCACTACGTCTAGATTCCAGGGATCAATCTTAAACTCTCTTTGTATTTAGCTGTGTTCAGCATGTTGGGTTAAAAAAAAAAAAAAACTAATTTTTGCACCTAAAAGCCAAAAGCAACAGTACACTGAGACAAAGGGACACTGAGTTCAGACAACAGGAGGTTGAACTGGAAAACATGTAGTGCTATAATAATAGTCTACTTTCTTTTTTCTATCAAAAAACGGCTTAAGCAAAACAATTCCTATTCGATTTCCCCTAATCATATTACACAACCCACCACTGATAATTTCACCAGGTTTTACCAAGATCACCATTAGCACACACCTGCTGTGAGGATTAAAGAGACGGTACAACTTTAAAGTAACAAACGAATTTCACATTTAATGGGGTAGTGGAAGCAAAAAAATAAATTGATAAACATAATCCTTGTCATAAATATTCACTGCTGAAAATGCACTCTAAGGAACAGGACCTGGAATATTCCATTAAGTTTCCTGTAATTTTCTGTACTCTAGTCACTTTCAGCAAGTGTGACACATCAGGATTCACAGATAGTGGTCATACAAAGCGTAATGTTATAATATTATATGCAAATTATATCTACTGTTCCAATTACAATCCTTCTCTAAGGACACAAAGACACAGTCAGAGGTCAATAGTTCCTTTTGCTTTAAATTTTTTAGCCGAGCGCTCACTTGACCTCAACTGGAATTTGGTTCCGTAGATGTGTGATACGAAGCCATCGATTTCCACACTGAAGACACTGTTGTGCTTGGGAATGACTGGAAAAGAAGGGAATACTCAGTTTAAATTCACTCCTTTTTAACTTTTCATAAACTGTAGTTTACACAGGTTTTGTAGAACACAAACTGCACCTTCATATACAACCTAAGTATATATATATAAAGCAGTATTGTGCAAGGAACATGGACCTCAAAACAGGTAATTATATTGTTGGATTAAGTCATTTTAAAAATCATCAGATAACACACTCCGGTAAGTCAATGATAATGTAAAATATTGACATTTTAGTTTCTCATAAAAGTATATTAAATACACAGTTTCAAAAGAAGATTAAGGCACCACTGATTTCAGTTTAGATGCTGAAAATACTGTTCCCAGATGACCATTAATAGATTTTACTGCATGCCCACCTTTCAGTTTGTCATCTTTGGTGATAATTCTAAACACATGCTTTGTCTCTTGCACCAGAATTCCAGTTTCACCAACATATGATGGACATTTTGACCGAACCACTGAAATGAAGTGTAATTAAAAGAGTTTAAAAAGATGGGTATAAAAAATTATTTTAAAACGATCAAATACCATTTATATAGGGTACAATCCTAAAATATGATTTTTAAGAACAAGGGTACATCATTAAGTCATCTTAACATGTACAAAGTTGTTTTTTTCCCCTCCCTACAATCTCACCTGAAATGATGGCACCATGAAAATCTGCCTTGAGCAGTTTGGTCTGTATCATCTGTGGGTTACTTAAAGAGAAATGATAGTTGGGAAAAAAAAACTATACATTTTCATTTATTGCACTTAATTGCACTACATTGTCTTAAACTCAATTACTTCTGTACATTGTTATGCTCTTTATTTTGCTGTGTAGACATGAGATGCATTTCAGTGAGGTGTTTCCAGGGCCATCATTCATCATTTTACCTTTCAGGCTTTAGACCATTGCACAGGTCACGTATATACTGCTTCCAGAGCTCATGCAATGGCAGAAAGAGTTCATACCTGTAAACAACATAAATCAGGAAGAATTCGCCAACACAGAGTAAATCATGTAAATAATAATACAATCCTGAAACAAGGTAAATTCCTAAATACCTCAACATGCAATAAAATGTTGAACTCTCGTGGTGCTTTAATTTTCTCTAACACCTTTCATACCCTAAGTAGACAGAGCCCAAAAGACAATGACACAAAAGCGCAAGGCTCAAAAAGGCACTGCTTCAGCTCATGCATGGCAAAAAAAACATGGAGAAAAGGACAGCGCACACACTTGTGGTGCTCTGGCTTCAGCTGCAACACTCTGAGCTCCCTCCTCTGCTTGGTGCTGAGGCCCATGGTTCTTCTCCTCCTTCTCTGTTTCTGCTGCTTCGCGCCCTGGTACTGGAGGACCAATGCTTTGTGAAGCATCGTCTGCTGAACGTCTTCTGCCCTGAACCCTGGCAGACTGTTCTTGAGGAAGGCATTGGTGAATGCTTCAGCCTTGTGGTCACCCTTAGACTTCGAGAGGAGGGGATTTTAAAATGTTTTTAACTGAGAAAAACAGTCCACCTGTAACACAGCCTAAACACTTCTGAGGCTGTCCATGTTTTCAACACCCATTCAAGCAACTTCTTTAATAACAAGACTCTAATGTATAAAACTAAGGAAGCGAGGGAATCATGTTTATGGCCAAGTATATTTTATCACATACAAGGAATTTGTCCTCTGCATTTAACCCATCCCCCTGGGAGGAGCAGTGAGCAGCCATACATGGCGCCCAGGGAGCTAGCGCTGAGTATTTTGCTCAAGGACACACCTGGCTGGGCTGGGATTTGAACCAGGGACCAGGAGACTTCTGCATCCCAGCCTTATGCTCTACCCATTGAGCCTCCAGGCCACATAATTAATCAAAATTAATTAATCAAAAGCTTAGGAAATACAAGTATAAAGCCTAAGAAAATCACAATGGCAAATTAAAACAAGGAAATATTCCAAGACCGACCAAACCATATTTGGTTTAGTTGATTCGTCTCATTCTCTTGGGTAACTGTAACGTTAAACCTACAGTATGCTCCAGGTAGGCCAGTTATAGTTTGAACATTTTGAAAATCACGATAAAATCACACATACTGTTTAATAAACATGCACTTTTAACATTAAAGCCTTTATATGCTACAAAAGTAAACTGAATTTATTAACCTGAATTCCAAGAAGTTTACCGAGATCTTGAGGTAACTTCAACTGAACATTGCCTGTAAATACAAAACATATTGCTATAACACAGGATAGTAAGAATACTTTTTTTTAATCTTTAAAACTGCCTGGCAAAGTTATAGGACATTTCAAATATTTTAATAAGCGACTGGCACTTTTTGACACCAACTAAGAAGACGCAGTAACAGCCTATTCGTGTCTATTAACACGCTGCTCGATTATAAAAATGAAATCAAAAGCACATCAGAAAAATCTTACAAATTAGCGAGAGGTAGAGAAACTTAGTAGCAGCTTTGTGAATACTGGCCTACTGTTTATAAAGAATATTCCTGCCTTATGTCGTGTACAGGACAAGTTTTAATTTAAAATGTGAAGCTTACGTTCCATATCTCGTTAGTTCTGGATGGGTTTTCTGGCAGTATTCCTGGGCTGCACATTCAGACCAGAGCAATCAATGCCGAGCAGTAAATAAACGAAAAGAGACTAATACTGCCACCTAGCGTGTCAGAGTGGATAAACAGCTGCAAAGGCTAGCATCCTCAAGGGTATAATTGGTTAATCATATTAATTAATGTGCATATTATCATGTGTTTTAAGATTAATAGATGGCAAAATCAATACCCCCACAACAACAACAACAACAACAACAACAACAACAATAAATGAACATTAACACTAAAACACCAGAAAAGATCAAATTATTTCAAACGTCATTACGTTTAAAATAGTAGGGTGGACAAGGTGGATAAAACTCGGATGTTTATGGTACGTGGTATACGGTACATTTACTGGAAAAATAAAATAAATTATATATATAAATTTTATTTTATTTATTTATTTTTTCCAGCAATTTTTAGAATTTGAGTTAATAACTAGGCTAGTTCCGCTATTGATATCCTACATTTAATATAAATTAATAACAGATGTATAACATACAACAGTTCATGTGTGTGAAAACACACGTCAGAAGACTTAAGCATTCATCAGTTTCCGAAAATTTTCAAAATTCCTCCAAATTACTGTAGTTTTGGCTAAGCGTTGAAATTTATAAAAGAAAAGGCTCATGAGGTGGGGTATCACGGTCAAATCGGTAGTGCCGTGGAAGTAATCACGGCGTACCGAGGGTGGGTGGGAGTCCAGTTGCATAAAAAGTTCGTAATTTAGACTGGGGGACACTACTGAATCCATTGCAGTTTCTAAAAACGTTCTGATATGAACAGGGAATCTGTACAGGTAGAAAGTTGGGCGTGGCTTGCCAAAAGAAACTGTCCTCTATGCTGTACTATAAACGTTCCGCACAGATTACCAAATGAAAGTGCGAATTAAACCTGATTATTATTATTGTTATTATTATCATTATTAATTAATAATTATTTATTTATTTATTTATTTTTTTGTGAAAACAGTACATAACAGAAATATCCACAAGAGGACAGTGTTGGACTACACTTTGAAGAGTGCAGTCTTATATGTGGAGTATTTTCTGAAAAATTAGAAGCAGGTTATAAAATGACAGTCGGAAAAATCGAATGTAAAAGTGTGTTTATGGTTTGAGTGATTATATTTGTATAATCAACGGTAGTGAAATAGTCACTGTGTAAATCTCTCAGGACATGGACATTTGTCAAAGACAATATCCTCTACACAAATTCTCACACATAACAGATGATTGTCCAGCACAACGAGATTACAGTTAAAATAAATTACGGTTCTGCAGTACATAATTCCAATAAATAGCAGTAAATGAAAAACTGGTATACCTTTTTAACTATATTGACTGAGTGTAACTAAGTTCTGAGTTTGGACACCTTCAAATGTTCTTAAAACCCAACACATTCCAGGAGTAAACTTCACTACAGGAGTTCAGTGTTGAGTGCAAGTTAACCCCCCACCACAAACAAACAAAAATTTAAATACAGTCATGACTTTTGTTTATGCCATAGATAATTTTACCATAATTGTATTCATACTACTTCTGTTTTGTTGTTCACAGTCTTTGCTCTGTCAGTCTGAACATACACAGAAACACAATGTTTGACAAAACATCCGATGCAATCCTGTCTAATTTAGAGATGCATGGTTAACTATACAGTCTGGATCAACAGTGTACTAGTGCACAGGTTTGCTTTTAGGGAGGGGTTTGTTTATAGTGGAAAAAGCACACAGATGTACATAAATGCCCACCCCCTCTTTGGCACGAAGCCCCTACTATCAGGTTTGCACCGTGGGTATTTATATCTTTAAACCTGGCACAGACGGTGGGTGTATGCGTGTTTAGAATACCAATCTCTCTCTGCGGCAGAATGCTTAAACGAGTGATCTCGGTGCTTTGTTTAATTTTTTATCAGGCAGAAACAGTTAATTGAGGGCCACGCTTGCGTGGAAATGGTGAGCCGAGCGTGCCACTCAGGCCCGCGACACGGCCCGACCCCTCACAGGAGTCCATCCATCAAATGCTAGGACTAAGCTTAGCGCTGTGCTTTTTAATATGATGCCGCATACTTGGTAATGAGTGCACAGCCAGGCAAAGGCTGCTTTCCTTTATACTGGTCAGTCTCCTGCTGGGAGGATCAGTACTGGGCACGTTAAAGAGCTCCACTTGGTTCAGTTTGCATTGCATCTAGCCAGTAAGCTCCTTGGGCCTTAAAAAAAATAATTGGGGTTATTTCTGGAGCATCGTCTCATAAAGAAGTGATTTTCAGGCACATGTCAAAATTCTGTGTGAACCCTGTTGATATCACCCTACCACTGTCTTTACATGCCAGGGCAGGAGCTGGGCTTGCTTCTGCCAACTTGGAGTTGAACAGGAGCGGGGATGTCTTCTCTGACATAGTGTTTGTGAGCTGGTGGCCTAATTGATCCTTCTGACTAGCTGAGTAGAGAGTGAAGGAATAGCTGTGCAGGGAAGAACAGCAGCAGACAAGATGTACAATGGTGAAAACACCCGAAGGTAAACTGCCTACATGTTTTCCTTCTCTTTCCTCTCCTTTCAGCGCCAGTTACTAGCATCTAGGATTATCCGCTTTCCCTTTCTCTCTCGTAGTCATTGTGTCTTCTGAAATATTGCTTTGGTTACGCATCAAAATAAGATGGATTTTATTATTATGAAACACATTAAGCTGATTGGCATTATAATAAGTAGTTAGAATGAAATGTAACCAAGTGAATTAAAGTTCAGGTGTTGCACAATTCTGCAAACAGGAATGATTCATGAAAGAATCCCTCTTGCAAGATCCGAGTTTTTCAGTTCTGTGTCTTCAGAAATGTAATGTCTACAATGCAAAGGTATGACTTAAGTCTGTGACTGACTTTTCATAACCTTTTATTCTAACTTGTCCTTTCTGGAAATCTTACAGAAGTGCTTGGTTGGATCTAAAATATAAACCTCTGTGGTATCTTTAGGTAAACTTGTGTAATTTACACAGCTGTTATCTCACAATGTCTTTGTGTAGGACATTCATACCTGAACTGTGATTTCTCCTGCTCCCATTAATCATCCAATTCAAACCACTCAGTTATTTTTCACTCATTGATATTTCGTCAGATATGGTGTTTATTTCTTCAGTTACAATTTTAGGTGAAGTAATTCAATCGACCAAGAGCTCTGTTTTTCTCAAAATAGCAATCAATGTTTTCAGGTAGTGGGGCATGGTGGCTCAGTACTTAGGACTTTTGCTTCACATCTTGACTGCTAGGGAGTTAGAATCCTGCCTCGGCTCTGCATACATGGGGTTTGTGTGTTCTCCCCATGCTTTGTCAGTTTGCTCCAGATTGGCATTTTCATACTGATCATATGGTGTGTGTGTGTGTGTGTGTGTGTGTGTGTGTGTGTGTGTGTGTGAGATTGTGTCTTGTGATGAGCTGGTGGCCCTTGCCTTGTAGCCTTAGCTACCCAGGATAGGCTCCAGGCCATCATGTGACCCTGCATAGGATGACCAGTATGGAAAATGGAAGGATTTTCAGTACATTTCCTGTTTATAGAACCACCACTATTTTGTGATACGTCCGTTACGTTAAATAAAAAATTCATTTATAATCTCCATAACACTTCTTGTTGTTTGAAGCAATGGCTTCATTAAAATAAATGTAATCTATTTTTTTGCACAGAATACTGGAGAACAGGAGATACTGTATGCTTTAAATCTGTTACGTGTTCAGAAGTGCATATTTAGGTGTGGGAAAATGGTTAACGTTGTAATTGTAAATCATGCAAATGAATCTTTTTTTTTTTATTATAGTAACTGGGTGTGCCAGCTGCATTTAGAATCCTAATTTTAGCATGTCAAATACAGTAAGATTTAAAGTTTGCATTAGAAATGAAGGCCTGCACAGAAGACCTGGTGCTGGTTTTTGTCATCATCTGCTGTGACGAAGATGCAGCAGAACAGAACAAAAAACAAAATTAATTCAAAAACACAAACTGCCTCAGTCTGCATGTGCAGACTGCAGACGAATGGACGAACACACACACACACACACACACACACACACACACACACACACGTGTACATGCAGTTGATACAGGCATGCAATCAAGGAGTTCTACCACACATAGCTATAGATTCTCATGCTGGGAAAGGTTATATAAACCCAATTACACTGTTCATTGGGGAAATGCGAATATCTTGTATGCATATCTCTGATGAACAGTCATTCAAAAAAGAGCAGGAACCACTATCATTTCACCATATGTGCTGCTTTACCTGTAAAAAGCACAATGTGACCGTGTACACGCAGTTAACTCCAGTTTTGTAGTACTGTATGTGAATAAACAGTGTCGACATCAGACATACTTTGCTGCACAGATAAATGCTTCTTACTTTGATTTACATTCATATAGTCTTCTAGTCTAATGCACTGACGTGTGTCCAAATTTACATCGGAATGAAGGACCCGTCATGAATTAAAATTCATAAAAAAGACAATTCAATCAGCGGTAAAAACGATGCTCGTTTGCTCTGAAAATCTAGGACAGAATAGATTTGTGCCAGTGGGATAATGAGGCCTTTACAGGAGTCATTGAGTGAAATCAAGGTGAACGTTCTGCAGCTCCAAGCCGTGTATTTATAGAGTCGAGAAAAATGACAGAATTAACGATTCACACCCCCAGCCCGCAGCCCTCAGCCTCCCGCCTCTCGTCGCGCATCTTTCGTTTGAATCATCGGTTAACCGTGCCCACCAAGTAAATGTATGGTTAAATTTTAAGTGCAATTATGTGCTTCACCACTTAAAGGCTCAAGGTTATTGTGAGGTGTTTTCATATACTAATCAAACTATTTTCAGTGTGTGCGACTGGCATTTGTTACCTGGTAATCACGGAAAAACGAAACGTCTGCGTTGCATAATCAAGTTTTGTTAACCAATGCAAAGTCTGAGTTTGTTTAACTCAGGTTAAACTTTATTTAAATTATTTTTAGGTGATGTCAACTGTATGAACAGCTTGGAGAATGTTATGTATATACAGTATTTATGACTTACGAAAATATTTAATGTGCTTTAGGGCAGCACGGTGGCATGGTGGTCAGCACTATCTCCGGGCCTGGGGTTCAATTTCCACCTTTGGTCTGTGTGCATTGAGTTTGCATGTTCTGCCTGTGCTTGGTGGGTTTTCTCCGGGTACTCCGGTTTCCTCTCACAGTCCAAAGACATGCTGGTTAGGTTGATTGGCATCTACAAATTGCCCGTAGTGTGTGCTTGTGTGCGTGCCCTGCAGTGGGTTGACGTCTTGCCCTGGGTGTCCCCTGCCCTGTGTCTCTTGGGTTGGGCTCCAGGCTTCCCACAACCCTTAACAGGATAAGTGGCATGGAAAATGAATGAATGCATCCCATTTATGCCTCAGGTGTTTTCTTCAGTATATTCAGTCTATTATATTTTGTAATGATACAATTCCCATCGATGTTCTTGGTTTTAAATATTATTCCTGTTTTTTTTTCACCACTAGAAACACAGACTGAGTAAAAACAGTGACGTGTAAATTTAAAGCACGTTGCGTGGGACAGTGTCTGTAGTGACACGAATTTCAAACCTGAGTCGCTTTGTAAAAATTGCAATATCATCTGTAGTTAACTTATCAATTGTAATTGAGAGACAACGATTGAAAAAGCTCTTGGAACCACTCCGCTGTCAGATGAATAGGAACCACAAACATCCATCCATCCATTATCTTAACCGCTTATTCCTGGTGAGGGTCACGGGGAAACCTGGAGCCCATCCCGGAGCACATAGGGCACAGGGCAGGGGACACCCAGGGCGGGGCGCCAGCCCACCACAGGGCACACACACACTACAGGCAATTTGGACACACCAATCAACCTAACCTGCATGTCTTTGGACTGTGG